>KL258966.1:5510-20501 GCA_000699545.1 Podiceps cristatus
AAAAAAAAAATTCATTTCAATTTGCAAAGCCTTTCAAAGTCAATTCTCAGAGAAGCAGGAGCGGTTGCTGCAGAGGAGATTGGATGCTCTTCTCCAGCTCTGGAAAGGCTGGAAGCTCATCCTACTGAGGCATCTGAGCTCGTTCATAGAGCCATGAACACCCACATGCAAAGCCCTGCAACCCCACTCCCAGCATGCAGATCCCACATCCCAGCTCTATAGAGTCTGTAAGACACTTGGAGAGTTTAGAAATTTGACCTGGAGAATGAAAGGAGAAAGAGGAAGGGACTGGAAAGTCCCTGTTTGGACAGCCAGGATGGGAGCTGGGTCCTCCTCACTGCACGCTCACCAGGACCCCCTGCATGTCCCAGCCCAACCAGGCTCTAGAGAGGCCCCTGCTCCCAGAGCCGGTGGCCGTGGGGCATGCAGGGGTGTCTTGGGGGCTGCTGGCCTGACAGTCCCCTGTGTCATCCCCCACGGCCCGTGCACAGTGACAAAGTGTGGATGAAGACTCCCATCAAGAGCAGGACCCTGTGTGCTCGCAGCAGATGGACCCATCTCAGCAGTGCCCTGGGACAGCATCCCAGCGATGGGGCAACCTTGTGAACGGCAAGGCTGTCTCCTGATGGTGTATTTCTCGCTTGTGGAGATGCAGACATGGAGCACAGCTATGCTGTCAGCCAAGGGAATGTAACTGTGTGCCAGCCATGGGGACACCGTAAGCTGCTGCTGTCCCATGGCTAATGAAAACCCACATCCAACTTAACCAGCTGTGACAAGCCACTACCAGCTGCTGGAAACTGGAGGACAGTGGGATTGCTCCGCAAACCCCAGGGTGCAGGTTCAGCCAGCCCCGAGAGCAGGGCCTGGAAGGCACCATGCAATGGGGTCGCACCCAGAGCCCAGCCAGCTCCCTGCTAACAGGTACTCCTGCAGAATAAGCCCATAAATTCCATCTTCCTCAGGCTCGGGTGTTGTTAGTGTGACAGCTCTGATGCCTCCAGAGCAGCATCCCTCATTTCCTCCCTCCCCACTGCTGAGCTCCTGCCACTTCCGCTGCAGAGGATGGGAAGCATGGGAAGGCTGTCACACCTCAGGAACACCCCACAAGATGATGTCACATCGCTCCTGAGATAGCCACTGGCTGGCCAGCAACTCAACATGGCTCTAGCCACGGAAGGTTTGATATCCAACGTTCACAAAGAGAAGTGAAACAAGACATGACAGAGGCAAGGTCAAGTAACGTGTTGCTTTACATTTGTTACAGTCGCCTTCATGTCTCTCCCTTGGGGTGCGCAGGCTCCCAGCAGCATCACCCAGATCCAGACCTTGGGTCCAAAAGAGCCAAGAGCAGTAGTAAATGGAGTTTGTTTGAGCTCTGAGTGCTTGCAAGGGCAAATAGGTCATGGGAACCCATCTCAGCTCAGCTGGTGGCTTGCAGGGGACATGTGATGGTGACCAGCAAGCTTCTGGGTGGCTGCACTGTTGTCCAGCTTGAACACTGACCCCAAGGACTGTGTCAGAAGAGAACACAGCACTTTTTGTTCAAGTTTCCAGCCTGACCCACTGAGTGGAGAAATGCTCCTGTCCTTTGGGTGCAGAGAGAAGTGTGGCCAGGCAGGGCTGGTTCCTGCCTCAGTGACACTGGGCAGGGAGTCTGCTCCTTCCCACACAGCTGGTCTGAGCTCCTTCATCCCCAGGACTGCAGTACCCTCCCTTCCTTCACCCATGGACACTTGTTGGAGCCCTACAGCTCCCAGGCTCAGGTCCCACCTTCCACCACACAGCCACACATGGGCTCTCCAGGCTGTGCTTGGCTCTTGCAGGGGCTGGGGTGACTGCACACACTTGCACGTGGACACACAAGTGTGCACTTGCTCACACACAAGGCTCCTGTGCACCCAAAGGACACTACAGCAATGGCATTAGACAGCTCTAGTCCATAAATCTGTCCAGCCTTGCTTGCTCCCTGCTCCGCAGCCCCAAGGCCACCCCAAGGTCTTTCCTCTGCATTGTCCCCAACTCAGGATCTGCCACTCCCTGCCCACTTGCGGCAGTTTTTAACAAAGCGTGGCGCTGGGCAGCTCTGCCTCACCGGCAGACGGCCAGGGCAGCCAGAGCAGCCCAAGCTGTGAAACGTGCAGCTCCACAACACGCTGGTCTGCACGGAGGAGCAGCTCAGCCCGCCATGCTACAGTGTGGGCATCTGCAGGCAGCTGCAGGCAGCCTTCCTCCCCAGGCAAGGCTTTACAAGTGGCTGCAGCTCTCCAGCTTTCTCCTTGCTCTCCCTTCCATGAGTTTTTGCCTGTGCCTTGATGCCCAGCTGTCAGCTGGTCTCAAATGGGGTACCCCAGGGTCAGTACTGGGGCCATGGTCTCCATCCTCATCAGAGGGTTGGATGAGGATACAATGGCACGCTTGCCTTGCAGGTGAAGCTGAACTAGGGGGAATGGGTGTGCAGCAAATGGCAGAGACTCAGTCCAGGTGGACCTCAAGAAATTCAAAATTTGGGTCAACAGAAACCTTATGGACACCAACTAGATGGGCCAAATAACTCCAGGTTTCAGCCAGGCTGGGGACTGAGGGGCTATGCAGGGTCCCAGTGAAAAGGACCTGGGACAAGGTCCCAGACAAGGTCCTGGTCCAGAGGCTGAACAAATGGGGCAAGCTGCATCCTGGGCAGCATGAGGTGGAGTGCGGCCAGCAGCCTGAGAGAAGGGGTTGTGCCCTCTGTACAGCACCAGGGAACCCCCAGCTGGGTGCTGTGCCCAGATGGGCCCCCCAGTTCAGGGATACATGGAGGAGCTGGAGAGGGACCAGATGCTGCTGGCAGAGTTGGGGCCTGAGACTACAAGGGGGGTGGATTGGGACCTACCAGCATTGTGCAGATACCTGGAGGGCAGATGCAAAGGTGATGGAGCCACTCTTTCTCGGCAGGACATGAGATATAACAAAGGACAACAGACATTAATTGGTTGGACAGTAGGAATTATGATTTTTTTTTTCCTGGGGAGGTGGTGCAGCTGTGGGACATGCCACTAGGGAGGTGGGGCAAGTCCATCCTTCAAGACACAGCTGGGTAAATCCATGGATGATGCTACCCTGTGCTGGTGGTGTTTCTGCTCCAAGCAGGAGGGTGGGCTAGAGACCTCCAGGGGCCCCTTGCCACCAGCAGCACCAGGATCCTGCAACTCCAGTGAGGGATAACCTCCCCACCTGCAAATCCTTCCCCTTCCCCACGCCAGGAGCCTGCCCTGCAGCCTCAAGACACCTTGACAGCCAAGGGCCTGTGCACTGGACCGCAGCCCCATTCCAGGCATGCCTGCACCCGAGCTGGCCCGCATCCCGCTGACAATGAAGCCCATCTCTTCCGCTGTGCTGCTGGGAGGCCTGGCCACTGCTCCTGGCAGGTGATCAGCTGATCCCGCCAGCGAGCTGGTGCTGCAAAGTCAGGCACAGAGATTGCCAGCGTGCCAGCAAGCAGAGAGCAGGGTCGGCAGGACGGGGGGCTTGAGGGACCAGGGGCAGCTCTGCCCTGAAAACTGAGCCACCTGCGTGCTGCTACCTGCTGAATAATAGAGGAGCTGACAGCCAGCCGGAGAGAAATGTGATCCTGGTTAGCCAGCCGGAGAAGACATCTGAGCTCCCAGCAGCTGCGATAGCAACTGCAGAGAGGGAGCCTTCTTCCCCGCTGCTCTGTGCAGCGCAGTGTGGCCGGGGTGGCTGGAAGTCTCTGCCCATCCCCGTGTGCCTGGCTGCCCGCTCTGGGGGCCCGGGCTCGGGGCACGGAGGATGATGTGAGCTGCAGCAGGCACCCAGCGAGGCAGAGCTCAAGGGCAGAGCCAGGTTTCCCAGGAGGTGAGGCAGAAGGAGACTGCCTGCAGCCGGTGCCCACACCCTGGCTCTGGCAGCTTAGCCCCATGTCCAGAGGAGGGGAGATGGTTTATATCCCAGATGACTCCGACTTCAGCTCCTTCAGGGATCAGTGCGAGAGCCTGGAGGGCTGGCACTGTCGGTACAACAAGGCCGGTGTAACCGTGTGGAGTCAGGGCCAGGAGGAAAGCTGCACCGTGCAGAAAATCAAGGTAAGCAGACGCCGGCGGCTGCAGGACCACCAGCCCTTCCCTGCCCCAGCTGCTTGTCCAGCTGCTCCTGAGGGTCCCTGGGGTGTTGGCCCATCCTGGGGGGGTACACAGCATCCTGGTCCATTCTGCCCAGGGGTGTTTCTGCCCCAAATGCTGGTGCTGGTGGGGTTAGTTCCCCAGAGCTTCCCCAGCTGGCAAGCTGCTCTGCAGGCTCTCACTGCCTGCCCTGTGGCTTTAGCCTCTCGACCTGTTGGGATGCCCGCTGCAGTGTCCCGCCATGCATGCACGCATACGGGCTCACGTTCCGGCTGTCCTTGATCCAGACACCAGCGGAAAGGCCCTGGGATCAATTACGTTATGGAGATGGCCTTGCCGGGAGCCCCCGGGCATGAGACAGGCTGGCAGGATGCCTCCCTGGTACCTCTCCCCAGGCCACACCACCCTGGGGCACATCACCTCGCTCCCTGCACTGGATAAACATCCCAGAGAATTTAAGAGCCCCCATGTGCTGTCTCAGGAGGTTTGTTGCTTGCCAGGGGCTGGATCTGAGATACTGCAGAGGGATTAGAGAGGTTGAACCAGCCCTCACCTCGTTGCTCATCTACATGGCACCAGTGACGCTGCCAGGCCACCTGAGTACATCGAGCAGGTACAGGGTGCTGGGGGCAAGAGGCATGGGAGCCCCATCACGGGGCAAGCCCTGCATGGGAGCATCCTACGGGTCAGTGCCTGTCTCCTTGGCTGGTGTCATGGGCAGAGCTTCGGCTTTTCTGGCCACTGAGGACCAGGACTGCTGGGCAGGGATGGGATCCACATAAGCAAGTAAAGCCAGAGCAACTTGCCCACAGGACAGCCAACCTGATAAAGAGAGCTTTCAGCTAAGAGTGTCAGTGAAATGTTACTATGACCTGAAGAGCAGGGAAGACATGGGGAGGTGGTGAGGAGGTGCCTGGGGTACAGTACGCTGGAGGAGGCTCTTGCACCGTTCTGAACACAGAGAAACTGGCAGCCCATCTTGGGTGCCTGCACACCAGTGCACACAGCTGGGGAGACACAAGGAGGAGCTGGATTGCAGTGCTGCCATGAATCGGGCCAAGGTGAGGAAAAGGAGCGATGCTCTCTGCAGATATGTAGCTGCAATAAATGCTGCCTTGCCGCCATGAGCCAAGGAAGAGCTTCTGGGCTAGGATCAGGGACCACTTAAGCCAGTTGGGCATGCACAAGTCCACGGGACCAGGCAGGATGCACCCAGGGTGGTGAGGGGTCTGGCCAACATCTCTTAGAAAAGTCCTGGTGACTGTGAGAGAGCCCTGATAACTGGGAAGAGGCAAGCATCACTTCCATCTTCCAGAAGGGCAAGAAGGATGCTCCAGGGCACTAGGGACTGCTGTGTCACCTTCCTCCCTGGCAAGGGGAGGGAGAACATCCTCCTGGAAGTCATGTCCTGAAGGACAAAGGCAGTGGTAACAGCAGCAGGGACCTACTAGGAGCAAATCATGCTCAACCAGCCTGGTTGCCTCCTGCAATGAGAGGACTGTGTGGGTACAGGAAGAACAGTGAAAGCCCTGTCGCTTGACTTTCGTAAAGCCTTTGACAGAGTTTCCCATAGTCTCCTCATTGCCACTTTGGTCAGATGTAGGCTGGAGAAGTGGCTGATGAGGTGGGTGGAAAACCAGCTCACCACCAGGCTCATGGCATGGTGGTCAGCCATGCAGAGTCTAGATGGTGGCTGGTTGCAGGATCCCACCCTGTTACTGGGATGATTGGATTGAGTGCCCTCTCAGCAAGTCTGCAGACAGCACCAAAATGTGGAGAGCATTTGAAGTGCTGGAGACAGGGCTGATGCTTGGCGTGACCTGGACAGGCTGGCAGGAACCTCGTGAAGTCCAGCCAAGCAACAAGCACAGCCCGGCAGAGGGGATGCAGTTATATCTCCCCTTGCCACCACCAAGCCTCATAGAGAGGACCCAAGGCAGGTTCAGGGGGTTCTGAGCACCATCACCCAGCTTGGTTCATTGCAAGAAATACCTCCTTGATGTGGTTTTTCCCTGCTCTGGAGAGGGCCTGGGCATGGTGCAGGGGTTAGCACTGCCCAGCAACCCTTCCCGAAATGTGGGACGGAGGATGCCACCCAGCCTGTGCAGGAGAGCTGAGCTGCACAGCCTGAGGCTTGGGAGTCAGAACAGCCCCAGTCTTTCCATTAATCCAGACATAACCTGGAGAGTCCCTGAGCAGTTGGAGCTGTGGATTTTTTTCCACCTGAATTCACTGTGGCTGATCTGGTTTGGGGCTCTGTGCTTTCCCCGTCCCAGCTGACCACCCCCTATACCTGGTGCAGCTGTTGCACAGCCTCTGTTCATCCATGGCTGGAGAGGGGTGGTAGACAGGCTTTAGGGGGGGATTTTTGGGGTGCAAGGCTGCAATAGTCCCACTGTGATAACCAGAGCTTCCAGAGGCCCAGAAGGACCATGAGCTCCACCTCCGGCTGGAGGCATTCTTTACCCTGCAGCAGCAGCACCTCCAGATCCAGCTGGGAGGGGGTGGCTGGGGAGGGGGAGCAGGAAGAGGCTGCCACATTCAGAGGGCCATCTCCAATTACACGGCACTGCAGATCATCTCATCAAAGATGCAAGGCCTCTAACGAGGAGCAGATGACATCTCCTTCCTCCCAGCATTGAGAGGAGCGGGGTGGCCAGCTTCATCAATAATGCACTTGCTAGTGCGGTCAAGCGGCTACATGGCTCCAGTTACAGCTGGGGCCCCACCAACCTCCTTGGACTGGACCCCCGACCCACAAGCATCGTGGCAGGGCAGGAGCATCCCTTTGCTTGGCCTGCAGGAACACAGGGTGAGGGAACAGGGCTGGGCTCAGGATACCCAGGCACCAGAGCCTGGACCACCAGGCAGCTCTGCTTGAGGACAGAGGGTCCTTCTACCCCCACTGCCCTCCTGCCTTTGCACCATGCTGCTCTCCAGCAGCAGGGCCAGTGGCTCTGCTTGGGCTGTCCTGAACCAGGGACATGCCCTGCACCATGTGTGCAGAGCATCCTCCACGGCACGTATGTACGTGGCTCTGTAGCAGCATGGGGGCACACCACCGCACACAGCACAGCCTGAAGTCCTCGTCCCCAGATGGGCACAGCTCCCTGCCCAACTGCCCATCTCCCCACAGACTCGCATTTCCTGCAAGGATGTCCCTGCCGAGACGCTCTACGACGTGCTGCACGATACCCGCTACCGCAAGAAATGGGACTCGAACATGATCGAGACCTATGACATCGGGCGCCTGACGGTTAATGCTGACGTTGGATACTACTCCTGTGAGCAGTCCTCAGCTCCTGGGGACCCTCAGGACTCCCCTCATTGACCCCACAGCCCTGTGCATGGGTGTGGGGTCATGGGGGCAATGGGTTGGGGTATAATAGGGTCTGTCTGCAGGGAAATGCCCGAGTCCCCTGAAGAACCGGGATTTTGTCACCCTGCGCTCCTGGCTGCCCCTGGGCAATGACTACATGATCATCAACTACAGCGTCAAGCACCCGGTGAGCCCCCAGCTGGCCCCAGCCCTGGCAGGCACGGTCAGAGGTGCTGGGCCAGCAGGCACCAGCAGAGCTAGGCAGCGGCTCGGGCAGGCTCTGAGGTGCATGGCATGTCTCTACAGAAATACCCACCCCGGAAGGATTTCGTGAGGGCAGTGTCACTGCAGACAGGTTACCTGATCAAGGCGAATGGTGCTGGTGCCTGCGTCCTCTATTATCTCACCCAGGTGGACCCTCGTGGTGAGTGCCAGCGGGAGGGGAGGGTGCAGCATGCCTCTTCGGGAATGGGTCCCATCGTATCCCCAGAGCTCACCCACCATGGCTCTCCATCACCCAGAGGTCCAGAGGGCACTGGGAAGTGGGGACAGCCCAGGGAAGAAGGGGGTCCCCTCCCCGGCACAGCATGGGGTGCCATCAGCCCTTGGTGGGGCTCGGGCAGGCACAGGGTGCTGCAGGCTCATGGTGTCTGCTTTGGGGTTGGCCCAGACTGGCCGAGTGACGGGACTTTGGGCTCTTGCAGGGTCGCTGCCAAAGTGGGTGGTGAACCGTGTCTCCCAGTTTGTGGCACCAAAGGTAAGCAGGGTGCATGGCCAGTGGTGGGATGCACCAGCATCAGGGATGAGCTGCACCAAAGTAGTGCCCTGGGAAGGGACAGGATGGGTGCTGGGTGACCCAGGGCTCGCAAGGTGTGCACCGGGCATGCTTCCTGGGCTGTGTGGTCCAGGCCAGGAGAGGTGGTCCACCCTCTCCCAGCACCCCCAAAAAGCAAGCAACAGGGAGCTGGGAGCTGTGCCCACAGACTGGGGTGACTCCATTCCCACTGGGGACTTGGGACACCATGACGGGCTGGATCCACTTTGCCCATAGGCAATGAAGAAGATCTACAAGGCTGGGCTGAAATACCCGGAGTGGAAACGCAAGCACGACCCTGGATATAAGCCCTGGGTGTACCCGGAGCAGAACACGCTGCCCAGTGTCAGCCTGGCCGAGCTCTCGGTGCAGCACGCTGACTCTCTGGAGAATATCGACGAGACGGGGCTGACCGAAGACCACCTGAGCACCAGTGACCATGAAGCCTGAGCCCTCACCCCAGCCCTCTTGTGGGGGTAACCCCTTGTGACCAGGGCTTGGCAGCCAGGGGTCACGGGTGGGAATTTGTTCCCCTGTGCCCCAATAGTCACGTCTGCCTTCCGACTCCTTCATCATAGATCCCCCTACCCTGGCAGCAGGGTACTGTCCCATGGGAACCTGCAGCACGGGGGCTGGAAAAAGGGAGGACAGGCACCCTGGTCCCCCCTGCACCCATGGTGGCCCATGGAGATGTCCCCACATGGGAGATAGAGCTGACAGTGGGACCAGGTGCCCCAAGGAGAGGCAAGAGAGGGAGAACCCTTCATGGGGTGGGTAAGAGCTTTATGGGCACCAGGGTATCCATTTGCCCCTGTAAGAGCTTCTAGGAGTGTCCCTCAAAGGTCCAGAAGTGGGGTGTCTATGGGGGTCCTACCCAGGCTTTGCAGCAGCACAGGGTTTGGACCGACCCTCTCTGGCCCAAAGTCCAGCTCTCTCAGCCCCACAGTCAGTCTGGACCCACTCCAGCCCACCAAACCCTGCCAAGGATTTGTGTGAAACCTGCCCCTTCCCCATCTCAGGGAGCCCTCCCAGGTCCTCTCCTGGGCATCAGGCTCACCTCTGCAGGCTGGCTCTGGGGACCTCTTCCACAGGTGGTGTTTGGGGGGCTTGTCCTGGCAGTGGGGTCTTGGGCAGCCTCTGTCCCCACTCTCTCAGTGTTTGCCGCTGCTGTAGTTTCTGGCACAACAATAAAGGGGTTGGTGTGTGTGCAAGAGAGGTTCGGGTTGGCACGGGACAGTGAGGAGGCTGGCACTGAGCCCACCCCGAGGCTGTCTGGGCACTCGGTCCTGGGTCACACAGGAGGGTCAGTCCAGCTGTGCAGTCCCAGCACCCAGGGGTGACTCTCAGCAGGGAGCAAGGTGGCCAGTGAGGAGAGGTGGATACTGGGCTCTGCACACCCACGCGCGTGCGGGTGAGAGTGCGTATGCACGGGGCAGCTTCCCACGGACAACGGGAAGTTAGTCTAGACAGACACAGCTGTGGGAATATGCTGACAACAGCTGGATTTTCCATCCATCCATTCGCCCCTACACTCTGAGGCTGCCTATGGCTGCTGGGCTCCTGCCCCAGGAGGGTTTAAGCCTGATCTGTGCAAGTCCAATGCAAACGGGGCCGTCACTGCTGGTGGTGCTGGGATGCTCAGCTCCAGCCCCGTCCCAGCAAGGTAAAGACTAGGGGACACAGCCAGGACGCAGCAGCCAGAGCTCTGCCTAGGCAGTGGTGGGAGACAACCCCCCAGCAGCACCCAGCCTGCCCAGAGCCACCTGCTGCGGTGGCTTTTGAGGCCCCTCCAGCCCTCCCAGCCTCATGCTTCCAGGTCACCCCGAACCCGCCGTGGTCCCACCCCAAGCTGTGAGTGCTGCTGCCCTGTGGTTCCCTCTGCAACACCTTGTCCCCCGAACCCCGCCGTGGTCCCACCCCAAGCTGTGAGTGCTGCTGCCCTGTGGTTCCCTCTGCAACACCTTGTGCTTCTCCTCCCTGGTTCCTCCTGATGCCCACACTAGCACCCTGGGTGCGGATGCTCACTGTCCCCCTGTAGCTGCCCCATTAGGTCACCTATGTGCCCTGTGCTGCTCCAGAGGGGCATCACACACACGTGTCTCACTGCAGAGTGCAGAGTGCTGGGGAGGGGAGTCCTGACCACCAGGACAGCCAGCTGCCGCAGCTTGCAGCTGGGCTGGCTGGGCAAGCAGAGCGGGGGCAAGAAGCCGCCTCTGCCGGGAAAAAGCCCAAGGGCGGGAGATGTGCAGGCTCCCTGCTCACAGGCCGTGGGGTGCACAGCAAGGGCAGCAGTCCCACCCTGCCCCGTGCTGCTCCCACCATGTCAGCAGATGCATGGCATCTGCAGCAGGGAAGATTTTACCTGTGAAAAGACACACCCCAGCCCCCAATTGCCCCGATAACACTTTGCAATAATCATAGTAGAGCTGGACAGGGAACTGTGGCCAGAGCAAGGGCAAGAAACACCCCTGGGTGCTGCCCTGATGGGGCAGAGCCCCCTGGCACTCCAAGCCTGCAAGGTGCTGGGGTGAAAACCACCTGGCACAGCCTTGGTTCTGTGCACAGCAGCCTCATCTCTCCTCATTACCCGGATGTTTCTCTGCAGCAGCCGGGCTGCAGCTCTGCTGCGGGGCTATTTTTAGCCAGCCCTACATAGGTGTGAGGAGCTGTTGCTTGAGCACTGAGTGGCCAGCGAGGAGTCCCTGCTCCCCAGCCAGCCCCAGGGAAGGCAGCACTGGGGTGGGTGACGTCACAGCCCGGGATGCTGCCCAAAACAGCCAGGGCAGCGGTGGCATCGAGCGCATGGGGAGGACAAGGGACGCTGGTCCACATCCAGCACTGGGCTGTAGCATAGCTCCGCGCCCCGAGCATCACCCTGGCCAGGGAGCAGGGTGAAGCCTGTGGGGCTGGGGAGGGGGGCTGCCCTGCACCCTGTGGGGTGCCGGGAGATCCAGCGTGGTGATTTCTTACTGAATGATGTGCCACCGCTGGGTTTTGTGTGGCACAAACAGGAAAGGGGCCATGCACTGGCATCCCCGAGCACCTGAGGGAGGGGGCAGGCAGGGTGTGCAGTGACCAGAGCCCCCTGGCTGCCCTCACCGCGATGCTGCAGGCCCAGCAGGGTGAGGGCCAGATACCGGGGACTGCAGGTCTGCGTGAGAGCCCAGCTGGCCAGCTTTTCCTGCCTGGCTCCAGGCGGAGAGGAGTCGCCTTCCAGCGCGGAGATTGAAAAGGAAACAGGAAGCTGCTGCTGCACCAGAGATTAGCCCAGAGGCAGTGATGTCAGCTGGTGACCAGATGGATAGGAAGCAGGGGGGCTGTGGCATGGGCCCCTGTCCTGCCCACACACAACCCTGCAGCCCACTCTGGTGCCCCCAGTATCAAACCGGCCCCAGATGGGGGAGGACATGACCCCATCCCCAGGATCTCACGCTTTGCATCTCCTGAGCTCAGGGACAGGTCTCAGGCAGCTTTTGCCCCTGCCACCCACACCAGGACCCTGAGCCCAGCAGGAAGCCCCCCAGCATCCCATCTTATCTCATGGACTGACCTTCAAGAGGGCGCTCTCCTGGAGAAGTCCAGCAGGTTTCCAAGTCCTACAGCCCCTAGCTTTCCCCTCCCCACTCCTCCACCAAGCCCTCCCAGGGGCTCAGCTCTCTGCCGTGCCCTGGCAAACCCCCCAGGCTCAGTCCAAACCCCACTTTTACAACTGTCCAATGTAGCATTTGCCCTCTAGATATGAGCCTTGAGTGTCCCTCACCTTGTCCTGCTCCCAAGAGATGCGCCCACCATCAGCGCACACATCCCCCAGCACAATCCAGCGTGGATAGGGATGAAGGTAGAGCAAAGGCTGCCCCAGGGTGCAGCAAAGGCTAATGGCTAGGGATGGATGGATGGATGGATGGATGGATAGAAGGAAGAAGGGAGGAATGGAGCGAAGAATGGATGGATGGGCAGCTGGACACATGGACCTTGAGGTACAGTGTCATCATAGGTGCTGCCCAGGAGGGGAAGGACCACCCAGGCCAATGTGCTGGAAGGATCCAGCTTTCACTTTGATTTTTGCTTTCTCCAGCTCTTCCCAGCATCTTCACAAAGCCCATTCCCCCAGCCCAAGGGGCGTTTTCCGATCCTGCCCATCTGCTTCCTCCAGGGATCAGGCGAGACCTTCCTGCTGTGCAAACCCATAGACCCAACTGAGCTCTCCGCCTCAGCCCATGGGAACTAGTGCCTAAATATAGATTGCATCAGCAGGTTGGCAGAGCCCAAAGAGATCAAGCAGAGGCTTTGAAACCTGTGCTCTAGAAAATGAGCTGATAGGAAGTCCTCAGGAAACAACCCAGCCACAGCACACGCATCATGGTGCCCCAGTGCTCTGCTGTGCCTTGCTCCCCTCTGACATGGCCCCATGCTAGCTGTCTGGCTCCAGGGGGGTCCCACGGCTGGGGAATGCCCTGGCTCCGGTTGTCCTCCTGGCTGGGCTCTGGAAAGGGACCGTCCCTGTTGGGAACTGGGTTCTGAGGCTCAGCAGAGGTGCTTGAACGGGGATTTCCCCCCTGCCAGGGGAACCAAGGCCGAACCCTGGCACTTAGGTGACTGTGGAGGGAGAAGGGAGCAGGGGAGAGGTTTTCTGTACCAAACTGGCCTGTCAGCAGCCATCAGGATGTAGGTTGTGGGTGCTGGCTCCTGCTCTTGGTCACAGCAGGCCACCGGATGGGACTGCAACTTGCCTCTCCAGGCATGTCCCAGGGTGTCCCTCCCACCCTTGAACAGCGTTTCCCTCCCCAGCAGCCCAGCTCTGCCCTCCCGGCACGCAGGGAGGAGCAGCTGTCCCAGCAACAGGTTATGAGGGGTCTGTAGAGAGGCTGCAGGGTGCCAAACCACGGTGAGCCAGGATCTGACCCCACGCAGGAGTGTGCTTCACTCGTGCTAATGCCTGCAGCACGGCAGAATGTAAACAATGGCATGCCGGCTGCCACCAGCGCTCCTGGCACCCTTTGCTCTGCCCCTCCATCCACTCACACCGCAGACCTCAGCAACGTTCTCATGAGCGGTGGTGCTTATATTTAGCCAAACAGCTTCCTCTAAGAGGCAGAGGTGGGAGCCCAGCGGGGTGGCAGAGTCTGCGGTGCAGGGCCAGTCCCTGTACACCCTGAGGGTCCCTGTGAACCCTGTCTCTGCACCCCAGCCGCAGGGTGGTCCATAGTGCTACCTGTGCCACCCCCAGCCCCGGGGACACGTCACCCCTCGCTGGAGCAGCTGCCGGGGAAGGGGGAGGAAAGTTAAGGCCATGTCGGGCTCATGCTGAGTTCCGCTTCTGCTTTGTAGGAGCAAGCCTGTGATAAGGAGAAGCTGCCTTTCCACACCTACCTCCACACACAGAGATACGTATGGGGTGGCTCTCCCACACCAGGGGCTGCCACTGCTCCCAGCTGCCTACAGTGGCTTTTGGGGGCATGGTTGGGGCAGGGAAGGACCAGGCTGAGTTGGAGCAAGGCAGTGCCCAGAGACCTGGACCCTCAAAGGGCAGGAAGCAGTTATCAGTCTTGCCATCAGGAGCAGAGAAGAGCTGAAGGGTGTTGTGAGATACCAGCCTAGGACCTCCTCTGTGTGGAATGTTGGGTAACAGCGGAGCCAGATTAACTGCCAGCCCCACCGGGGCTCTTGTGAAAAGCATTGCGTTAGAGGCAGCCAGGTTTGCTGGTGGCAAAACCACAGGCTCCTTGCAGGACAGAAACTCTCCCGATGGCCCCCTGCTATCCTAGAGTCCTCTGCCATCCTGCCCCTCAGCTCACCCCACATCCCCCTTGTCATGGGGCACCAGCAGTGGGATGGGGTGCTGCATCCCCAGCATCCCTGCAGCACAGGGGAGGGTTTTCTGTTCCCAATGTTTCACCCAACCAGCCCCAGTGCCAGCCCTCCCAAGTCCCCTCAGCAGCATAAACATTTTAGCCTGTTTTCTCCAATTTGGCAGCACCTTCCCAGCACCTTTACCTTGCTCAGTCCTAGGCCATGGTGGAGATAGCGAATATCTCTTCTTGCCTGCAGCCAGAGGAAGAAACAGCAGATAGAGCCGAATGCACACCAGTTCTCCCTCAGCAGCACAGCCTCAGGGTATGGGTCTCAGGGAAGCCTGGTCCCGCCATAGCGATGTGTGTCCAAGGGCTCGTGGTGAGGAGTAGGACCCTTGCTGGGAAGGCGAGACAAGGAGCATGACCGGGTAAGTTGGGAGGGTGGGGGGCAGCCCCCGAAGGAGGGCAGACCCTGGCCGAAGGGCAGGACACTAGGCAGCCAGGCCAGGGGCCAAGTGTGGGGCAGGGTCATGCCTGGGAAGGGGCAGGACGGGAGGGTGGGACAGGGATGGGGACAGGAGGGTTGGCCTGGAGGAGGGACCAGCAGCGGGAGGCGTGGGCTGGGTGCTGCAAAGCCTGCCCGCGCCCGCAGCAGTTCCTGCAGGGCTGCCTGACTGTGCCCCAGGCTGAGCCCTGTGCCTGGTGAGGTTGCCTTGGCCCCACCCTGGAGCCCAGAGTGGGGCAGCCGTGGAGCCCGCAGCGGCACTGCCACCATGCTGCTCTGCTGGAGCCGGCCTCGGGGGCCTGCAGATCGTGCTGCAGGGAGAGAGGTGAGGGAGAACCCCAAGGGTAGCAGGGGATGGATGGGGCAGACTTGGGGAGAGGGGAGGAAGGGCCAGGACTGGGGCAGTCCATGCCCACTTCCAGCCCACTGCACTGGCTGGG
>JMFS01017945.1:0-22419 GCA_000699545.1 Podiceps cristatus
AAAAATATATTTATTTTTTTACCTGCAAAAGAAATATTGCAACTCTTAGGTGTGTCTACCTCTGGTATAACACTAAGTTCATGCTGTTCCAAATCAAGCCCTAACTTGACTTTTGCCACAGGTGGTTTGGAAGGTCTCCATTTCTGTTCTCTACATAGAACTTTCTCGGACTGTTCTGTAAAACAAAGTTTTGTAGTATAAATTCCCCGAGCATGTTGCAATATGACATGTATCAAATTAACTTGGGAAGATGGAAGAGAACTCCATCTCAGCTGCAAAACAAGAAAAATTATAATGAAAAATACTATACGGTCTTACCAGTTTGTTCAGCTGGACTGATGCACTGTGAAATCATTTCACATCCGTGAAATTTACTCCTGCCACAACTCTCTTGCTGGTAGTTTTCTGAGTTTTGGAAAAAGTCAGTCCTGTTAATCCAGTCAGGCTTTTGTACTTCTGTCACTTCATTTGTACAGATGTGTCTCACCTTAGGGGAGAGGGAAGCAACTGTATATAAGATTACATTTATACTCATTTGTAAAATCAGCATTTTCTTGTGCGAGTATTCCATGCAGGACAGTATTGAGCACTTTGAGAAAGTACTTCAAGCATGCAAGACACTGGACAGACTTGCTTGGCTTACAAAAACATTTGGACATATATGTATTTTATTTAGCTCTACAAATCTAATGTGCTAAAACAATTATTTACATTTTCAAGGTCTTTGTTAGATTAGATCAGAATACTCAGCATTTTTAAGAGGAATAATTCCTGAAAAGTCTGCTTTTAGTTTTTCAGCTCCCAAATTGAGGAATTTTAGCTGTTTGGAGACTGCAAAAGCAAGAGACAGGGACTCCAGGCAACAGTTATTTCTCTGAGATGGCTTCTGTTTTATATATATTAAAAAAAAAAAAAAAAAAAGGGGGGGGGGGGCAGGCAAGAGAAGCTTCTTTATAAACTCAAAAATAAACTTGAATTTTTCTTCTGTTACTTACGAACAAGCAATTCTTGCATTCTTGCAAGTCAAGAATGCAGCTGCCAAACCAATTTGCAAATTGGTTTGGGGTACACATAAAAGACACTTTAAAAATAACCTATTCAAAATGCCTACGATATTGTTTGAGGTACTGCTTAAGTATTTTTAACACAAGAGATGGTTTACACATACAGCAACATTCCTAGAGCTCAAGAAAACTATACTTGCAGGTATTTCAGACAACATAACTATTTCAATAGGCATTATGTTCAGAGACCATGCACAGTACATACTACTTCTGTCAGACTGAACAAAACACCACTCCGGAGGCTTACAGAAAAGAACTACTGATTACAAATCACAAGTCCTAATTAAAATTTTCATTATGGTAAATCACCTAGAACTATCAGCACTCCACAGGATACTTCGCTAATTGGCAGAGCTCACTCTTATATTTGGTCACCTACTAGATGACTCACCATGCAAAGCATTTATAAACCTTACCTGCTTGTTCAGAAATTCTTTCAAAGCCTCTTGCTGTCTCTGCATCTGTTCCTTCAATTTATCTTGCTTCTGTAAAAGTAGTTGTTCTTGTATTTTCTGTCTAGAAAGAAGAGCCTCTCTTTGCACATCTAGCTGCTCTTGCAATTCTTTCAAATACTTTTGCTGAGCTTGGATGCTTTCGGATGAGGCCAACACTCTGTCCCTTAAATTCAGTATACCAGAATAATTTAACAAAGATGCATCTCCCGTTTTTGATATCAAGAATTCCTCAACACCCTGGGCTTTAGAGTCTTCATGAGATAAAGTCATAGGTTCAGAAAGGGGCTGTTCAAGGCTTGTTTTGGCGGTGCTCTCCACAGATCCCTGCCCATACACCAAAGAATCAACTGAGGCTGCCTGAACTATATGCGATCCCTTTGCTGCTGGCATGAGGGGCATCTTAAGTGGAGGCTCTTCTCCAGCTTCTGTCTCTGTTTGATGGTTAAACATCTTCTGAGATGACTCTTTAAAATGCACTGTTTCTGAAGGCTCAGAGGAATCTTCTGCAGGCAAAACAAATCTAACGTGTTGCACGTGTGCTTCTGGTTGTGTTCTTCCTGCAGTGACATCTTTCGTGACTAACCCTGATGGTAACTGGAACTGAGATGGTTCTCCGATGTGATTATTGGAGGCTTCCAATATTCCTACCTGTTGCTGTGAAGGACAGCCACACAGCAAGCAAAACTCTCCATCCTTCAATTCTGATGTTCCCAAAAACTGCCCATGTCTGCCAGGACAAGCTCGATGCTTTTGCTCTTCACGTTTCCGTGATGATGGTTTTTCCAACACACGCAATGCTCCTGAAAACACAGGCAGTGACCGTGCATACTCTTGTGCTCGAACTTGTTCAGATGACTGGTACTGTGTTGGTTGCACTCCCTGCCTCTGTAAAAGCCGTTCCGAGATAGGCTTTAAATTAATTGATTTTGTTTCCATAAAGCTTGGAGGTGTTGCAGAAGTAGACAAATATCTTTGCTTCAATTTATTCTGATATTCCTGTAGATGCTTTCTAGCTTCTTGAATAGTCTGTTTGTGCAGCCTGAACAGAACAAACACATGAATCTTTCCAGAGTGGTGCAAAGATAAACATCAATTTCAATAATCAAAGCAATTCAAATTACTTTGAAACAGGCAACTCAGACTTCCATTTCATAAAGGAATTTACCTATTTTGCTGTAGAAGACGTTGTTGATAATTATGAATCATCTGTAAATGGCTGTCTTCCCTAGGACTCCTGGTTTTTGATACAGTACTATTTCCAGTCTAATCAAAATAAAATAATTTTAAGTGCACATATACAAATAACTCACAGAAAACTATTAAAGCAACAACCTTAAGCTGTATGTTCTTTCTCCTAGGTTTACCGAAGCCAATCTGTACCACCGTTTGAAGTCTGTGAGATTTTAGCCTGAGGCAATGAAGCTAAAGCAGCTTCTGGAACAGATGGCCTACAGCTACCTCTTGGCAAGTCGAGCGTACACCGTCAAAGTCAATGGTGCTTACGGCAGCTTAGCTCAGAGAAGTAAATGTACCTAGCAGCAAACTCAGGGAGCAATGATCCAACAGAGCTGCATTTTCAAGGTAATCAAATTCTCAGTAGAGTACAGGTTGTGCAAATGACTCCAGATTTTAAAAAAGATTACTTCCCTTCAACATCCTCAATAAATTCCTCTCCTTTAAGTAGCTGTTTGAGATTTAGACAGACAAAAACACAGGTGGGTATTTTTGGCCCTTTTTCCTCTCTAAGATTGTTTATTTCTTCTTGAAAAAGCATATGTGGACATGTATAATCATGAAATGACTTTAATCAGATTTTACTAATGGGTATTTTAAACAGACATGCTGTCCCTGGGACTATGCAAAGACAATCCAATACTCAAAGTCCAGCAATACTATGTGAAATACAAGCTTTTACATTAGACAAAAGGAAGCTTTTATATGTATGAACTTCTGATTCACAGCCTAAGAAATAAAAATTGTCTTGATTGATATAAATTAAAATTGGCAAATAGTGCTCTTGATTTTTATAAGGGTAGTTAAAAAAAACTACACACAATTTTCTACAATTCTTCACCTCACGTTCCACTTCCTTCTGTGGATCTGTAGAAGGAACGCTGTGGCTTTGTACCAGCTGACCTTGCTCTTCCTCCTCTTTTTTTTTCTTTGCCTCCTCCAAACAGGTTTGCATTTGGATCTTCAGAAAATCAGCCTCCAAACGTGCTCTCTCTTCTTCAAGTTGTTTAAGCAAAGCTAGCTGTTCCTGCTTCTGTTGCTCTATTTGCTCATTCTATTGAGGAAAAAAACCAGGGGTGAATCTCCAGAACTGAATGACAAAAAAAAAAAAAATAAAAATCAAAGACTCCTCACACACCCCACCACACACAAACCTTTGTTCCAACTTACAGTAGAAATGTTATTGCTTGTGAGTGCCATTTCCAAATTGTAAAAGGCTTTTAAAAATAGTTTCAAAGTTTACAAAAATAATTTAGTTTTACTGGCTAAGTATTTCTAATAGTCCCTGAATCCATTTACTAGTGCACTATTATCTGTTTTCCAATTAACAGAATGGATGAAATCAGAATCTAACCATTCAAGATACATTGTCATTTTCCAGAGACTGCAAAGAAAGTCCTTTTCTTAAATTGAATTCAGAAGTCTACTTTGTATTTTATAGAGCTTTTCATCAAGAGTTCAACACATTTAAATGTTAATTCAAGTCTTACAAAACTTCTGAAATAGCTAACGTATAACCACTTCAAGAGCACTCCATAAATCTCTGAAGTGTTTTTTTATTTTTATTCTCTTTCTACGCACCTATCAGCTACAAGTCACCTAGAACCACTCATAGCAACAGCATATATACTTTTAAAATGGAAGTGAAGAAAAATTTCAAAAGTACTGGCAAAGATGAAGTGGACAACAGCCTTTAATGAGACAGTCTGAATGGGGATGTCAGGGAAAGCAACCTGAGAAATAGCTAACCCTGACAACAGTTAGTGTGGACATAGCATTATATACACCTGAGCAGGTGCAAAGCAGGAGAAAAATGAATGTTAAAGTAAGTAACCACACTTTCACAGAGGATCTACTGCCCCCGCCCCCCAAAAAACCCCTTTTTTTTTTGGCTAAAACAGTATTATTTTTTCAAATTATTGTTTCCTGAATTTCTGAACTATAACTCTACAATTTAAGGCTGCATTAATACCTGAATTTTAAATTACTTTTTTTTTTAATTGATAAACCACCACATAGTGGGTCTCTAAGGATACAACAAAAATGGAAATATAATGAAGTATATACATAATACATATAATGAAATACACAAAATTATATTTAGAAAATAATAACAAGTGTAGCATTCCCATTGACATAGAAGACTTTCCGCATTTGTTTTCTAGTTCATTTTATAAAAGTGAGAATACTCAAGGTTTGTAAGCTTTTCCTGCTACTCTAAACACAGTCCCACAGACCTTGCCATGTTATTACACAGGGTTAGTAAAGTTTTCAGAGTCGTATATTGTTGACTACATCCTCCCTAAAGGGATTAATCTGCAATTGGGATTCTCTTTTAATCGAGCGGGATCCCCTGCCTATAGCACATGCTAGATTTTAAGAAACTGTTTCCCCCCCCCTCTAAATTCCAGCTAGAACATAGTCATTTTTAAAAAGTTAATACGCAGAGGCTAAATGTAGAAAATGTTACAGTAAAAGTTATTTGTTATAAGCATGTAACACTTAAAGGGTCTATAGCTGCTATATAATCTGAAGCATTTTAGTCTTCTGTAAATCACTTTTTTTTTTACACCATAACTGAGATAGGAATAAGTACATACACACTTACCCACTTTTGTCTTTTCTCTTCCTTTCTAATTTTAGCTGCTTGTTCTTGAGGATGGATTAGAACTGTATTTTCAGCTGCAACTGTATTTTCCAGCATTTCCACAGAGTCTAAAATATACATGTTATTTAACTGTAATTGCAGACAGAAAGGGCCTGGGATCTTTTATACGTCTTGCTTTACAGTTTTCCAACCTCTCCAAACAAAATGCACAAGCTGCTCTGAGAAGATTACCATCTCCATCCCACTATTCTGCCTGTCTCTGTAAGCTAGAAAATCAGTTTTTTGTATTACTTAAGCCTTTAATAGCCCTTTATCAAACATCTTTCTTGAATATACAGTAATGGCTCAGCTCCCAACAGGACTGAGGTTTGCTTCTACCCAGATTACCTGGTAGCCTAATAGCAAAATCACCCATAGGAATAAAAAACCCACACATTAACCTCTTGGACCGAAGAGGGTCTAAAACTGTCCCTCTCCTGGCAAATGATCTAACATTTACCTATTGCACAAAAAGCAAGTCTTCATCCTGTACCACCAGCTTCAAATAGCAGCACATTTTCCCCAGAGGCATGTTGTCACTCATGCTGCACTCTCCAACCCCCAGGAATTATGTTGGTGTATCCATGTACATGATTGAACTATATCGCTTAAAACTCATTAAAAAACCCAAACAAGCACTGTGTGAAAGTAAAAAAAAAAAAACAAACCTAAAAACCAAACAAAAAAAAAACCAAAAACCAAACACAACACACCACTCACCACAACTTAATAATTTCAACAGACTTCAGAAATCCCACTTAGCATACAAGTGCACCAACTTCAGCGCTGGCATAACCAGAAGATCACAAAGGAGAGAAATGGGAAGTAACCCCAAAATGATTTAGCTACCAAACAAAATGGAACATCTAATTGCCATAAACTCCAGCTTTACAAAGAGGCTTTTCAGAATGGTGCCCAGAAGCAGCAAAAAGCACCTACATGATTTCAGACACCTCAGCTCATGCCTGTGTTGAGTATTTCTAGCTGTGAGTCTCTGTAGTATCTGGTTTTTCCAGTTCAACACGTACAGAACTTTGATGCTCAATTTTTGCACTGAGAATTCTACTCCTGAAGGCAAACACCTATTAAAGCACAGCAACACCATGCATGACAATTTGGGTGAGAATTAAAAGATAAAGGTATTTTGGACATGTTTTCTCTACAAGATCTTAATGGGCTAGTTGGATATAAGAGCAAAAACCTCTCCTATTTGTAGTTTAAACAAATCCACAATGCACTGCAGGCAAAGATAGAAAACTGTACTGTCTGGCAACATGACAAAACACCACTGAAAATTCATTAAACCATTTTGTTACAGTCTATCCTTACAAGTCTTTTTGCTTCTATGCAACAAATTTTCATGCATGTATTACGTACCTTTGGCTTTACACACTGTATTTTTCCGTTGCTCGTAGTTAAGTTCTAAATCACATAATGGTGGCTCTTCACTAGCAATTGTGCCAGATTCAATAGTCTCAATTTCACTTGGAATCTCTTTCTCACTTTTTGATGTCCACTCCTCTTTTTGGCTTCTAATCTTGTTCAGCAATTTCTTTAAGGCAAGTTTTGACTGAGGTTGGCGAGTTTTTGCACCTTCATGATCTATGAAGAATATCTACTGTTAAAGAGTTTTGTGTAATGAATATCTTCACATCATTAAAACAAAAAAAAACTTTTGTTTTTTTAATTGTTTACACAGTCAGACAGATAGTTCAGGTAGATTACCAAGTTTTAAAAGCTTAACGATATTTTCTCTTACCTGCAAGAGAAAAGCAGCTATTTGTCTCTGCATGCTGTAAAAGGAGGGCTAAGCTAGCTGTAGTGTTTCACCATCAGACTACTCCTAGACTGTACTCCTATGGAAATAAGCAGTACTATCCCCCCACCTGACTGTACGTTCCTGCCCTCTCCTCTGTATTAGCACTGGCAACACAATGCATCACAAACCAAAAAACAGATCGTGCCAGCAAACGGATGGGGCAGAAATGTGGCTATGCAAAGTTCACTAACACACTTGTTCACAGCACGTTATCCAGTCCGTGCCACAAGCGAAGAGTACACACGTGCAACTGTTGCAGCCTACTCACAATATGGAGCAACTCAATCACAAACCTGAACATAAAGGACATACTATAAGTAGACTTTCATACAAAGTCAAGCTTTAACTTCAAAATATTTCATAACACAAAACTAAAAATATTTAAGTTCACATACCAGCATCATCCCATAATTTACACCAATTATATAGGAATAATTATAGCTACTAACAGTGTAGTTCTTAGAACAATTAAAAATTAGTCTCACTATACTGATGAACTGAAGTATATTAGAAAAAGTCACTTTTAAATGCATAATCATTAGAGTATTATCATCTATGATAAACATCATAAACCACTTGATACTGAAATACTTCACAGACATAAAGGAGTTTTAGTACTTAAGACTTTTTAGCTAATACTAAAGTTAACTTATTTGATATATTAAACTAAATCTCTCCTACTACAAAACCAAAAAGTTGAAGTTAAATGTAGCGTTTAAAAGCTTTACTTTCTGATTCATTGGGGACCTCTTCTTCTATCAACGATCCTGATTTCTGTTGAGTATCACAAGCAGATTCTGGCTGAGTGTCACAAGCAGATTCTTGCTCCAAAGAGATATCAAGATCATTATCTTGTGATCTATCAGAAGGGGCTGGCAAAGGTTGTGGCTCAAACTGCAAAATGAGGTCTCCTTCCATTTCTAGTTAAAAGAACACAACCAGATAAAACGACAAATTGGAATAAAAAGTAAACAACATTGCAAGACTGCACTCATCATACAAATCCCTAGGAAGTTAAAATACCAATAGCTTGTTTCACAACAGATTTATTCCATTTTCCTTTTTTTTTTCCTACAAAACAGAAGATTCAAAATTGTTTTGATCACTAGCCATCTATTAATTCAGAAATTCTACAGTGTTTTCCACTAGAATATTCTATGTCTTTCAAATTAAAAGTTTATGTGATAAAATGCTCATCTTTACACAAAAAGCAGCACACAGGAACAATTACACACAGGAGGATCCCAGTAACTTCATCAGGGAAAAGGCACACCCTGACCCAGCTGCTCACAGGAGGTTCATCACATGGCTCCAGCGTGAAATCCTAGATTTCACTGGGAGCTCTCCCAGGATCACCTTACGGGCTGAGGGGGTCATTGCCCACAAGGGGCATGGAACACACGCGAAGATCTTACCACAGAGTGGTAGAACGCTTTGGGCTGGAAGTGACCTTTAAAGGCCATCTAGTCCAACCCCCTGCAATGAGCAGGTCACTCAGAGCCCCGGCCAACCTGACCTTGAATGTTTCCAGAGATGGGGCTTCTACCACCTCTCTGGGTAACCTGTGCCAGTGCCTCACCACCCTCATCATAAAAAAAATTCTTCCTTAGGTCTAGTCTACCTAGGGATCGTATGCTTATTATATATATTTAGGGCAGGAATCAGAGGCAAGGAAATGAAAGGATGAAGTTGGTCTGGAGAGAACCAACTGTGAGGAAAAATGTAAAGATAAGGGGATTAAAGGGGACTCAGTACACTTGTGTGGCCATGCATTGTGCCTCACAGTCTGTCCCATCTTCTCATTAAATTCCATTTCTAGCTGTTTTCCTGGGTGAGGAACCCTCTATTTTGTGTTTGTGTATAGATATAAACCAGCCAGAAACTGGAGGACCAAAAGTCACAGGGAGACCTCTGTCCAGAGCACTACCAACGACTGCAGAGACCAGAATGAGTGCATATTATGTGGGTATGAGTATCAGCATGCAGTGGCTAGCAAATCACAAGCCAGACTAGCCAGCAAGAATGGTAAGAGGCTTAGGTGCTAGGTGTCAAGTAGCCATTAGACTGGGCTGGATCCTGGGGAGGCCAGGGGATCTGCAAGCTGGCTAGTGGAGGGATCAGGAGATCCAAACATCCAAACCATCTACAGGGGAGACCATGAAATCTCAGGGCCAACTAAGAAACCTGCTGACACACGTGCATCCATCTCGGAGACAAATGGAGACAAGACTGCTGGGTAGACTACTTAAGGCCAGTTACTGCAGGGATCCACAGCGTGAGCATGTCTGTGCATACATTTACGTAGCCAATTAGGTCTGTGTAGCAACAGCCGGAGTGGAGCAGCAGGCCTTGGGGGTTCCCATGCCCAGGCGTCAGCAAATGAGGAGACTGAGGATCAAGGGCCAGCTGCTAGGTAGAGTGTCTAAAGCCATCTACTGAGGGATCCACAGAACGTATCTGAGCATACCAGTGCTTGTACAGACATGTGAGGTAACAGGAAGGCCACAGAGTGCAGGATGAATTACTGGATAGACTGGGCATCTAAGACCTGTTACTGGGGAATCCATAGCACTATGAGTGGAGTCCTGGGATGCAAGGGACAGCTACTGGCTAGACCTGAGTGTCTAAGACCAACTGCTGGAGAGATCCATACCATATATACAGACATATATCCCACTAACAGGCCTTCATCTTGATCCGCCAGAGCAGTGAACAGGATCAGGCCCTTTGTGCTGTTTGTGTTTAACACAAGTGCTGTGTTTTCTGTGTTGGCCTGCGTGGATGCGTACTAAAAGCCCGTTTGTGTGTGTGCCTACTGTGAATACACACACAGCCTTGCTACCGGCTGGACCTGGGAACAGGCAGCTGCAGCAGCCTCCCCGCTACTGGCCTACCAGATTCAGTAAGCTCCAACAAATTACTTACTCCTGCCTTCACTGTACATATCTTCAAATGCAAACTCCAGCTCTCTCTGCCATTCTTCTTTTATTTCCATGCGTTTGTATTCAGGCACAAAAATTTGAGGTGGCATCTGTGCTACAATCTGTCTTCTGCGCATCCGATCCATATTCTGCATTTGCTCAAGTTCTTTCAGTAGCCTTTCCCTATCCTTCAAGGATAAAGAAGGGATAACAAATATTTAGTGTTCACATTCAGACAGCCATATGTCAGGACTGATAAAATACTTCCATTTGGTTACCATGAAGTTTGTTTAATCCTTAATTTTATTCTAGGGAAAATGTGCTTCCTTGGGAAAATGCTGTATCTGACCATTAAACCCAAGAGTCATCAATACTACCTAGAAGATCTAAGGTTAAACAAAGGATCAGACTGTGCACCTGAGGACAACTTTCCTCAACAGAATTGAATCTTCTGTTTTATAAGGTAAACAAGTACTTCTTTTAGTAAATTACTTTTATTAGTATGTACTTAAGCAATTGCTACTTTTTGAGGTGTGAACTAAATTCTCTCAGCGCACTACAACTATATATGAAAGCTAATTTAGGAAAAAAAAAAAAAAGCTTTATTTAAAGTTTGGTTGGGTTTTTTCCTGTAACTTAAGGAGCATCAGTAATATTTCCATAGTTCCCCATTTTAGTTAGGTTGCTCATTCAGGGCCAGTCATATCTCAATCAAAAAAGCGGAAGCTTTTGCTATTTCCAGCCTCCAGAAATGTTTCTGGAGGTAGCAGACAACTTTCAGAGCATACCGCTAGGTACAAAGACCTGTCACAATAGTTCAGTTTTTACTACTTAAAAGAAAGAATTTCAGTATTTCCAGACTTATACACTAACAGAACCTCAGTCTTTAAGAAAAAACTTTGAAAGGTTTTGCAAAAATAAAAATAAACTGTTCCTTTCTGAAACTAATTTTTTCCCCTGAAGCACAAAATAATCAACTCCAACTAAAGCTGATGTGAAAAAGTAGAGCTCATCACCTAGTAAAAGAGTTATCTTGATTATTACCAAGTGGTTAATAGCAGGTCTAACATTAAGATAACAAACATTGAATTATGTTGTTCTAAAGGTTGATCTTAATCTGTGTGTTTTCTTTCTCCCTTCTTCCAGACCGTCAAAATAAGTCTGATGTTTTTTAAAAGCATTCTGAAAACTCCATTTACTCCATCAATTTTCTACCTGTAATTCCTTTACTAATCAGACACCTACAACTTACTTAACATTGGTCATTTTGACATTAAAAACAGGCACAACTACTTTGCCTACCTGAGCCAAATGGACTTTCTTCAAGGCGTGACTTCCTCTGAGATGTGCCTTTTCACGCTGCTCTCTCCTCTCCCTCTCTGCCTCTCTGTGTAGCTCCTCCAAACGCTTCCCTTCTTCTTCAGCAGCTAACCGAGCATCTGGCTGGCAGTCAATAAATAGTTTAGCTAATTAAGTTTTGTAGTAGTTTAAAGCATATATAACTACAAATAAATGGATAAATCTGTAGCAAAAGCACTTATAAAAAAAGGTATACAATGCCACATGAATACCCCTGAGAGTTTATAAGTCTTGGTTGCAAGTAGGACCAAACTATTTTTTTGCCTTTGGAAATTTTTTTTAAAAAAAAAAAAATTAGTTAACATATTCCATAAGTGTAGGTGTAAAAGTGTTCTAGTTTCAAGCTGTACTAGGGACAATCATTTATACAATTTATTTGTTATAGCAGAGTGGTTATTTTTCCTATGATACAAGCCAAAATGAATAATACAGTCCATATTACAGATTGCCTACTTTTATCCTCATGATTTTGTTTTAAACAGGGGTGGGGGGATCGGGGAGGATAAATCCAGAGCATTTTTCTTCTCATTTCAGAAACCAAAAGAAATCTGTAATCTTTAAGTAAGAAAAATCTTATTAACACATGAAAATTAAAAATACTTAAGTAAAAAAAAAATCATTGCACATAAGCAATACGAAGATTAACATTTTGGAATTTTTCATTACAAAGCAGAGCAAAGATAGATAAGTAGAAAGATGTATCAGAAACACCTGGAATTAATCACCTGCTCTCCATCGACTTCTCTGTCCACGTAAGGTTCAGAAATATGGTAACGTGTAAGAGAAAAGTCAGCACTATAGGGCTTCACTGCAGGAGGTTTTTTCACTTCAAAGTTCTAGGAAGAAAAGTACAAGTACAACTGTATCAGAGAACAGTATCTCTAGCAAAAGTGATCTGTGCACTTAAGTTAGCATTAAACAAAGCCACCCCCCCTTCTCTCCTGAAAATATTGTTTAAAACTTTACATACATTTAATAGTTAATAAATCACATAAATACAAGGCAGGTCTAGAGGGCTTAATAACTGAGAGCATCTAACAACCTAAGGCAAACTCCACCACACAAATTGACATTCAGAGCGCTCTACCTTCATATTTCAAAAGCATTACCGTAATTCAGAAGCACGTGACTTCAATGTGCTAAGGCAAATCCCACTTACAACAGCTGACATGCTCACCTCAAAGCGGGGAAACCACAGATCCGTAATACAATTATATCTAACAGCAAATTAACACTTCTCAAGTAAAGACTTCTTTACAAAACTCAGAACTCATTACGTCCAATTTATTAGTTGACCAAAGAGCATTTTCCATAACTTCCATAGACTTTCTCCTAAAAAAGGTTCTTATCCACATTAACTAAAACAGCAAGCTTCATAGCTCGAGGGGTTTAAAACTGACATAACCATAAACAAATGCACAAAGAGCTGCATTAAGTCTCGGGAATATCTTAAACTAGTCTCTACGTAAAATGAGGCATACAAAATTTCAGTATTGATCATCTCTTGCTATTTTATAAAGATCATAGAAAGTGAAGTCTTTAAATTAAAATCCTATGATATCCAACTAGTTTTAGCCTCACCAACAGAGCTTTATTAACTTATTTTATGGTTCTTAAGCAAGTGCACGTTATTCTAGCAGGAAGGGGGGGGGGGGGGGAAGTATGTACAAATAAAAGCACATCATTAAGAATTTCCCTTTTATTTGTACATGATAATGCTTTTTAAGATTGCTAACTTTCTTAATCAAACCATAGTAATTGTAACAGATCACTATTAACCAAAACACTTGTAGATACTGATTGCAGTTCTGAAAACAGACAAGTCCCATGCTTAAATCTCATTAGCCAGATCAACTGCTTGACCAATACTGTGCTGCTTTCAGAATGTATACTTAAACCCCAGTCTTCTGAATTACGTAAAAAAATGTAAAACTAACAAATCAGTAATTAATAACTACATTTATTAAACCAAATCTCCAGAATTTTATTCAAAAGCTGTGAGAATTATGTTGGAGGCTGCAGTTTTCCAATCAATGTCAAAAGCAATTTAAGTTAAAAAAAAAATATACTTGTAACATTGTTATACCTCATGGTGGAACCACTGCAGTTAGGAACCTGCCTGCACTTCCATCGGGGGCTTTATAATTCCCCCATCCCCTTGTAAAAATTGGTAAAACTGGCACAGCAACGTACCACGGAAAAACAAAAAGAAAACTCAACTCTACAAATGCTACACATACTCAGGAAGAGTATACATAACATTTTTCAGTTGTATTTCCATTACATAAAAATCTTACAGATCATATAAAAAAAGTTCACAAGAACTCTGTGACACTTGTCAATAAAAAATGGTTTTCACAGTATAACTTCTATTAAGTAACCAAACAGTTGGCCTAACTAAATAAGGCTTCATTTCCTAAAATTCATCCTTCTGAGAATTAAACTTGTTTAGATTTACTCTAGATTATTGTCGTAGAGTAAAAACTGGGTAAAGTAAAATAATAAGAGTATCTTCAGAAAACATTCATTGCAAGATTACTTAGAATATAAGAAACAACACTGCCCTAGCTTCATTTTATAAAATTTTATTCAATTGTTATTGCAACAGAGCATCAGATTATGATTACAGTTATGGCTAATAAGCTCTTTATGTAAATTAATGCAAGAAAATAAGCAGGCTTATGCAGACGACCTTGTAATTTGCTGTAATTCACAGGATTTAAAGTTAAACAATTCAGTGCCTTTTGAGTAATGCATTTGCAAGAGAAAGCCTCAGAATCTGCCCCCCCCAGTTAACATCTTTTGTTTTCTCCCTGGAAAGGAAATGAGCCACAGTTCTAATCATCTCTGATCTTTCAATTACTCAGCATTTACCCCATCTACTCAGCAAGTACCCACATGACACCCAGTGACTTTTCCAAGAAAATAACTTTATTCTTCACCCTGTGCCCTCCCAGCAACATAGGCCTATGACAAAAGGATTAAAGTCTCTACAGATATGAACACTAAAAAAAAGGCCTCAAGTCAGATAATCTTTACATGGATCAAATTTACATGCTGAGCTATATTTAAACAATGCAATGCAATCCCTTTCCTCAACAAAAATCCAACCTGTCTGCAGAATTATTGATCCAATCTCCCATTATCAGAGCATGAACTTTTTAAAAGAAATGAAACCCACATCTTGTACTAAATCCAGATGTTTGCAAGCTCTGCTACAACCAGCTAAAATCACGTTTGCCAAAAAGATGAGTAAAGGACATTTGCTCATGCACAGAAGTGCATTCAGTTGTAGAATTTCAGGAAAGGCCGTTACGATTCTGCAGTACTTAAACAGGGTGCTGACCCAGACCTGGTATCCAACATAATTACATATGCAATTGTACCAGAACCTGGAGAAACCTGAATAAAGTCTTCTTACCTGCCCGGGTGAAAAAAAACACGAAGAATAAAAGGAAATACTGCATTTATACAATAGAGAGATGCATTACTGAGGTTGTTAAATGAAAAGTATACTACTTTTTAGCTTTTATATCATTTTCAAATATGTGTGTTTGCCGCTGACTTCTGGTCACCAGTTAAACTTTTTTTTTTTTAATAGGAATCAGCACAAAACATATACTAAACTGCAAAAGTTACTAGAAGCAATGCTGCAGCATCTCATGCTTTTTCAACACCAAAATGAGCAACACAAGCATCTGAAAATCAGGAAATGAAGAAACAAAATTTTAACTGACATAGCCTTCATCTGCTCTACAGCAGATACACAGGGAACATAGCACATGGAACAACATAGAGAACAGCAGCAAAGAGTGTTTGAATTTTCCAGAACTGTACCATACAGGACCCCCTATCTGTTCCAAATTCCAATATTGCATATACGTCACTTGAAATAACCCCAAACTTCATCTCTCCCTTACAACACTTGCTTTAATCCTCACTTATATCCAGCTTCCACAATAAGAAAACCCTTGGGCAGCCAGCAAGGAGACCTATAGAGAAGCATATGCTACGGGATAAAAATGACAGTATATAGGCACTCCTAATCACTCTGAAAATTGCGAGGGTCAAACCTTACTCAGATTCTTCACATAGGTTAGTATCAAACCCCTATCATCCAACACGTTAACCTATATATAACGTGCTGAATGTAGCTGGAGAAAGCTTTAATAACTTCACTGGCTCCGAGAGGGACTAGTATACCTTAATCCTTTCTGTTGTCAGTGATCTATCTCAGAATCTGATGGTCTGAAAGGGAACACCACCACATAATGCAGCTTAAACTCCACATTAAAGAAGTTCTGTTAAATTAAATTTAGTAAAAGTTCACTCCAAAGTAAAAATGCATATAATGTTCTTTCTGCAGTTCAGATCTGCCATCCTACAGTAATTTCTGTACCTATGCAGACTCTCTCTAAAATCAAAGCAGCATGAAGGAGGTACAAAGCTGCCCCCTAAAAGGGTACAGGATAGAATTAAAAATGTTTTTTAACTACTTTCCTCTCCAATAGCCTTAGGTACCGGTTTTCTATCAAAATTAACCAGCTTACTCTACATTAATACTCCCTACAAGCAACAAAGAAATTGAAGGAAAAAACACACACAAGAAACCCCCACGCACAGTTAAAAAGGCAGAACTACCTTTATTACAGAATTAAACAAAATGTTACTACTGCATCATTATGACAGAAGGCTGAGATGGCATGTACATGCTGAGAAAGACAATAATCCACACATAAAAAGAGATCAAAAATAAACAAATACCAAAGCTTGCTAAGAACTCTGCTAATAAATAATTCATTAATTTTCTTGATTTTTACCAAACCACTCTCCTTATAGTACGCGGATAGCAATTTTGGATACCCTGTTGTGAGGAGTCAGAGCAATAAATAAATCATTACATTATATGGTACCCCAAAATTGGGATCACTATCACATCATGGATACATACCTCAAGAGGACGTGGTGGAGGAGGTGGCAGGCTTGCAACTTTGGCCGCTCTTTGTCTTTCCACTTCCAAAGCATGTTTACGTGCATTTGTTCGTCTTGGGAGGAGGGGAGGGGTAAAAAGGGAAAGAAAATTATTCAAGCAACAGTTACAGCACTGTGCAAAATAAAAGGCAAACCTAAACAAACAGATTCAGATATATCTTCAGTGAATGCCTGGGAGACAGGGATGGGCAAGCACACTGAAAAGTGAACAGAACTTATGTTGGAAGGCAGCAATGGAAAATTAATTCCTTGAAGAAATGCAAAAATGTTAATACACAATAGCTTCTAAAGAAAAAAGCAAAGAAGTGCTTTGCCAAAGCACTGAAAAGCCAAGCTTTTCACTTAAGTTTTCAGAAAGCACTGCACCACTTCAACATATTTTAACTACTCAAGTGTGAACAAAACCATGTATTTAATCAGTAGGTCTCAGCTCTACTCAATCAAGCACAACTATCCCCAAGTGCATACAGCTCATTTTTCACGCCAGCTCAAGTTTGGTCCTATCTGCTTAAAAAAAACCCACCACCCTAAGAAGGAAGACCATGGCAAATGCAATGGGTCCTTTTTTCAAGTGGGTAACTCTCCATCAGGACCTAGCCTAAGAACATTTCGTTTCATGTGTCACTGAACAGCTGCCAGTCAATCTAGGCTGAAAATAGTGATACAGAGATGAAAGGCTCCTCATTTATTGAGTCTATAAGGGGAGCTCATATACTAGGTATTTCTGTCTTGGTTTTAAAACTACAATTCTTATCAAAATCCACAAGCTTCATCCACAAATATTAATTCTCTAACCCATAAAATTTCAAGATTAAAAAAGCTCCAAGCAAGAAGCATCAAGATTTTTGCCTTTCACCTTGTGACACTGTAAAACACATTCTACGCTTAATAAAAATCAGACAGCTATTGCATACCGAGCTTGCTCACGAAGTAGTTTTTCTTTTTGGTACTTCTCCTCTTTCAGGGCTTTCCTATGTCTCTTCTCTGCTCTTTGTTTCCTTTCTTCTGCTTGCTTTGCCAGAGCTTCTAAGTCAGGTTCCTTAACAACAAAATATTGCAAGTACTTAGTACAGAATTTTACTCACTTCTCATACTATCAGTGTGATATTTCAAAGTAAGTACTGCTGGTAAAAATCACAAGCTCAAAATTACTTTCTACTTTATTAGAGTAAAAATACTCTTAACTAATAACTTTTAATTTTCTGCCATCTTCTTTATTTTCTTCTTCTCCACCATCAACAGCAGCAAGTTTGCTGCATTCCTTGGCCAGTGTAACTAATCATTGATGTGGAAACCTTAGCTTCTGTCCGCATCTCTCTATCAAAGACAGCAATACAAATATACATTTCAGCAAATGCTGACTAAACTGCACAGAAAAAGCAAGTTACTACCTTTCAATCATTAATTACAACAATGGTGTATCAATAGAAACATTCCTTTATAATTAGTAGTTTGTTCCTATGGCATTGGTACCACAGTTTTCCACAAACCCATCCATCCTAGCATTGGAAAGGACTTTACAAAGAAGTTAATTTAGAGACACTGAGATATGGAAAAGCATAATGCTATTTCACTTGGGTTAAAGCCTAATTCAGGAAGGTAGCCTGCAAAATTCATGTAAGAAATCAGTGGCACCGCTGATTTCTATAAACCTGGTTCAGAATCAAATCTACGGAACATTTCTACCCAAACTCAATGATCTCTCAAAAAGAGCCTAGACAAGTCATAGGATTTTAAAGAAAGTGAAAACGCTTTACAGGTGCAGAATTAAGAAGTGACACCAGTTTGCAGTCTAGGCAAAGGCCTCTGAAGCCCTTACCCAAGGCTTCCCACATTTCTTGAGTGCTGAAGAAAAAAAGTTGAATGTATTTTCTTAACCACAGAAAAGATACTATTACATGGTAAAGGAAAAAAGTTACTATATTACTGGCATACTTGAGACAATGATTCACCCTGTGCAATTTAGTCAAGCACAAACACATACTATCGTATATGCGCACAATCTAATATAAAATAGCTTTAAGAGTTTGCACAGCAAAAGCCTTAGCAGATGGGCCTGCTACACCACGTCCTGGTCTTGTGGAAAGTTATTGGGACAAAAGTAGATAAATATTTCTAAGAAGCTTCCATTCCTAAAAAGCTGACATTTTAGATATTAGGACTATAATATCAAGAATATAAAAAAAAATAAATGAACAGCAATGTTGGTACTTCTAGAACATCAAGAATTTCTCTACATCAATATTAAGCTGTTTCACTTACATTCTCCTTGGCTTGTCGATGACCCTCACCAATTGCTCTTAAGCTTGATAAATACAGTTTTTCTAAGGCTTTCATCTTTTGATCCTGTGCTTTCTGCCATTCAGCTCTCAGGGCCTCCTCTAACTGATGTAGTTGTTCTTCTCTCCTCTGCTTTACTTTCTCTCTTATCTGCAAGGCGATATACTTCTGCTGTTCTCTAACCTGTAGGTATAGCATTTATGTTTTGTCAGCAACTTCAAAAAAACACAATAGTTTTCGCAGCAAGTGTTCCCACAACATACTTTATGCTCCGTTGGGCTTTCCATCTCATCTACTGTTCCATTAACAATCTGTCTAGAAAATACTTTAACATTGCTGTTACCTTTTACCAAAATTATTATATTAAGTAATAAACTTTAATCTTAGTTAAATGTTTCAGTTAAAGTCCAAAGAACAAAATGCAAAAACTGCTTGGAAGAGACTTCCCTCCAAAAACACAACACAGTAATTTAGTAAAGACTACTATTACAATGCAATATGGTTTAAAGAAAATCAGCAGCTATACCAATAAATTAAATTCCAGTTTTTGTTTTCCACTTTGTAGTAAACTCCCTTCGCTAACAGGAAAAACATACCAAGAAAAAAGCCCAAGAGGGGTGAAAGATTAGTATACAGTAAATGTCCTGAAGACATAGATTTTTTATTTTTTTTTTTTTAAGATGTGAAAGACCCGAACAGCTTGTGTAGGACAAAGCAGAGGAAGACTAAAAAAAAGAGTAAGAAGAGAAATGGAGAAATAGCCCTGTGTCCTAACAGCAGGACAGCAGAACAGAAATGGAAGAAAGATGAGATGAGCAACAGACAAATTCTGAAGAACACAAAGGTGCTTTTCTCAGACACTGTAAGAGGAGCAGTACTTAAAGCATTTAGAGCTGTTGTAGCAAATCAGTTCATCTAGTGGAAAGCTGTGAACTTCTGTACTAGCAGTAATTTTTGTATTCTGCATGATCACTGTGAAAACACCTGGAACACTGTAACAGGTATGAAACCTTACATGAGTGGCACATCAGCAGAAGAGAGACAACTGCATGTTTATGGCCAAATAAAAACGGTAGATACTGGGAAGCTGGCAGGGAAGAAGAAACTCTGGAACAGATGCCAAAGTGAATCTAACAAAGTATCACAAGCAAAATATGCACTTAGTAGCAAATAAACATAAGAAAAAGAAAGTATTTCATAGAATAAATACAAACCTAATATGCAATATTATGACCCTGAAGTTTAATTTACATGAAATACATTTCCTAAATTATTTGTCACATCATTAAATGAAATACTCAGTGTGCAGACATACTTGCTGTAGCCTCAGTTTTCTTCTTCTTTCATATTCTTCTTTCAGAAGCATGGTTTCTTCATTAGGACTAAGCCTCAGATTCCTAACTTTTGCAACTTTCCTCTTCATATTTTGAAGTGCTGAATAATCAACTTCTATGAGAACAACATGAAAAACAGAAATTGCATAAATGATATAGGTAAAGCAGCTACAAAACCCCCAAATATTGCCATAATCTCACAAATCCATCACGGTATCTAGGAACGTGAGCTGCAACTGTTCACATCTGTTGCAACTGTACTCAACAACAATGGCACTGTCTTTGTCACAATCACAAAACATATTGAACTATTATGTTATGTAACAAACGCTGCAATAGTATTATATTCACATTCACTATGGACCAGACAGGGATGTCTGCAAAGCGAATAGCAAACACTATTCCACTCCTAGGAAGATTAAATTAAAAAAAAACAACCAAACAAAAAACAAACAAAAAACCCCCCAAACCCCCAACATCAACACCAGCACCACACAACCCCCACCCCACAACTTCCCCCCACAACTACAAAAAAAACCACACCACCCAGTAAAGCAGGCTGGTCACTCAGGTGATTTGTACAGAAATATTCTCATAACAATTGTAAGATACAAGATACTGAGTTTGTTAACATTTTTACTAGAGACCAAGGTTTTTCACTTAAGACTGTAAAACTCCAACAGTCTGCATGTTAAGCATTTTACTAGAACACTGAAAATGCTCACTGAAAATTTTATATTTAAGTTGTTTTTAAGCAGCCATTTCAAATGATGTATCCCTGTAGATTTTACTGGGTAATCAGGATCTGTTAGTTCTACAGACTGTTTTCCATTTCCCTCACAATCATCATTTTCATCTGCACAGCACAAAACACACACACACACCACCACCACCCCCCCCCAAAAAAAAAAAAAAAAACAAACAAAAAAACCCTGATATTCAGGCTAGCAAAAAGCTGCTCAAGTCACAGACTAAAAAAAAAAAAGAAAAAAATAAAATCTTTATATCCCTGAAAATACTCCCCCAAAACAAACCAAAGACTTTCAAAAACCACTGTCCAGTTTTAAAAATCAAAAGCTTATTACTAGTGAACAATCCATGTAGCACTAACAACTGAAGTCATGTGTTACACCTGGAAAGATTTCTTTTCAGTGTCATTAAAAAACAAAACAACAGAACTCCAAAGAAATCAGGTATGGTCTAAAACTGAAATAACTATCCGTAAGAGGCTTTTGATACAGGATTATTAAGCCAATGAATTCCAAGTTCATTACTGGATAAACAGGGACAGAATATCATGGTTCCTACTAGCCTTCCCTTATTCAGCTGCTGGGGTACAAACCAAAAGTTTATCAATACACATAATTAAGAAGTAAACGACTACATAACCCCCCTTCAAAGAAAAATTTAGAGGATACAAAGTCAAAAGGTCTAACGCTTAGAGGACAAGAGGAAAAGCAGGTAACGGAAAGGCTCCAATATCGTTGTCAACATTTGCACAGATTCCGTTGCGGTACAAAGCAATCAGTAAACGCTCGCAGTTAGAACTACGCCAGCCTTCCCCAGAACTCCGCGGTGTGCGGAAACAGACTCCACAACGCGGAAGGCGGTGAAGCCGGTGTGTTTATTCAGCACGGGGGTCATGCCACCGAAATCGTGCGCGCCCCATCGCGGTCACCTGCCTTCGTTATAGGCAGTAAAGTGTTACATATTCATGAAGTTTCCCAGTACACCTATACCCACAGCCTATCCCCGCTTCACAGTAAAATTAGTTCTAAGAAGTTATTTCCATAAGCTCCCCCCGACTGCGCTTGCGCAGTGCCTCCTTGCGGTGGTCGCCGGGGGGTCGTGGAGATGAAGGCCGATGGCTCCTCTTCGTCACTGCTAGTAACCTTTTGTTCTTGCGCAGACTCAGTTGTTCCTTGGCTCTTACCCAAACTGCAGGGTCGGTTTTAGCTGGTTCTTAAGGCAAGTCCCTGGTTCTTATCAAGAACCGTCCTTCGTAAGGACCCGCAAACCTTCTTGCTTCGGCTAATTTGCACCATAGATTGCAAAGCATTAAGCACTATCTATCAGCTTGATTCTCTGGGCTGCACAGCAATCTACATAATCATTAAGCAGCATTTTATCTACTAAGATTCCCTTAACCCCTTCTCTCACAGAGGTTCTTGTAAGCAACGCTAACATCCCTTATTATCCTGCCCGGGACAGCCAGCAACAAGCCCTTCTCCGCAGCGGGAGAGTTAAAAGGCAACGAAGGGCGCAGCGCACCGGCCGGGGGCTCAGACCTGAGGCGGCTGGCTCCGGGCGCGGCT
>JMFS01017953.1:0-35452 GCA_000699545.1 Podiceps cristatus
CGAGGACCAATACAGCTCATCCCGAGCAGCACTCAGGGAGCAGGAATATTCCCCTGCTGCTCTCCCAGAGAGCGCGAGGGAACAGACCGACGAACATACAGGCCTGAACGAAATAAAACAAGAATAAGATAACAAGAAAAGAACATGAACAGAAAGCAAACCGAACAAGGAACCCGAACCCAAAAGAAAAGGGAAAGGGAAGAGCAATGCCTGACCCTCACTCACACCAGCCATGCTGTCTCTGGTATGGAACACTCTCTTTGGCCAGTTTGGATCAACTCTTCTGGCTGTGCCCTCCCAAGTGTCTGCACCTGCACATCAGCAACACTTGGGAACAAGATGGCCTTGATCGCTCAGCAGCAGTGAACAACAGCAGCGTGCTGTCACCTTGTTTCACATACCAACTCCAAAACACAGGAGCTGCTGAAGACAAAAACTAGCTCCGTCCTGGCTGAAACCAGGACAATGTTCTGGGTGATTCTTATAAGACTTTAGGCACTAAATACATAAAGAGAAATTCAAAAATGCCTTTCAGAGCTCATTGATATTGTAGAAACTTAGTCTCCGCAGCCAGCTCCTCGTGGTTCCAGCATTCAGCTCTCCATACCTTTAGGGATGGCAATATATTTCTGCTTTGTCTTTTGTACATAGATCATAAACATTCTAGGGCATGACCATATGTATTATGAACTGTTTTAAGTATTACAACAATAACAAAAGTAATCAAATTTTACTTACCTATATATGACATATGGAGTTTTAAAGAGATACTAAGTTGTCTTTGTCAGCTAGTATATAGTTGTAATGGGTTTACGTGCCAAGGTTTTGGTAGCAAGGGAGTTGCAGGGGTGCCTTCTTGGCTTCTGTGAGAATTAAGTGTGTATATAGAATTTTTATAATTCTTTTCTTTTTAAACATATTCATCTGGAAGGAAAACGGTTGTAGTTTTTCTGGGGGAGTTACAGAATCAGAGAAGAGTTGAGGCAGGAAGGGACCTCTGGGGAATGCCCAGTCCCATCCTTCTGCTCAAAGCAGGCTGCCCAGGACCATATCCAGACGCATTTTGAATATCCCTAAGGATGTAGGCTCCACAGCCTCTCTGGACAACCCTTAAAGAAACAACCAAAACAAAAAAAAAACACAAACTTTTTTTTATGTTTAAATTGAATTTCCTGAATTGCAATTTATGCCCATTGCCTCTAGTCCTGCCACTAGACATCAACGAGAAGAACGTGGCTCAGTCTTCTTTTCAGTCTCCCATTGGATACTTACACACATTGATAAGATCCCCCTAAGCCTTCTATTTGTTCACTTGAACATGACAGAAACTATTTTATCTAAAACTTTCTTCTTGGCAGAACAAGTTATTTTTTAAAAGATCACTTTTGATGTAGAGCAATGAAAATATTTTTCATCTTTAGTCATTCTTTTTAATATCCTAACTGTGCAAATTTTGAATTAAGAAAATTTTGATTTAAAACTTTTCTCAACATTCAAAATACTATTTTTTTTTTTTTTTTTAAATAGATTATTTTTTTCAAATGCCTTCTGAATTTTACAAATTGTTTCTACTGATTTAAGCAAGCTTTTCCTGGATGAGTAAGAGAGTTACCAAAAAGGTTCCAGTATAATATATCAAACAATTTTTTGATTGATGTAAGTCTCCACTAATTATATGGCCAGTTCTTAGATCAGGATTTGTAGTAGAAATTTATTTTACTGATAAGTGATTTTGGAGGCGAACTGTAGGAGACATCTGCACTTCTAATGTTGCATGTGATTTATTGGTAGGTATTTTCTAGAGGTTCCACTCATTGTATGTCTTGCCAGTTCCTCTTTCTTTTCAAGAGTATTTGTAATATTTTTAACATAGCAAGAAGTATGAAGATGTCAATTCTAACTTCAGTTCTTAAGATACTTCATTAACTGCATTTGTAGATGTAGTTGTACCAATTAGAAAGGAAGGCAACTCTCAGCTTTAGTTCTGTTTCTGAGCAGTCACAATGAAAGTATAACAGAAAACTGTATGTTTAGTTTTAACATATTCTACCATATTTGCAAAGACCTGAATAAATATATTAAAATGCATACATCTTATTTTAAATCAAATTGTAGTAAAACTTGTAAGCCCATTTTTCAGCTCACAGGATGCTTAAAAATATTTTAAGTGTAGTCATTATTCTTCAAAATAAGAATAATACTGGAATAAAGACTCTACATTCTGATATTAACTTATAAAGTATTTAATAGCTATAATTCAAGCTGCAGTGAATAGTTCTGATTGCTTACATAAATCACCTTATTAATTCTATCTTGAGTATAAGCTAATAAACAGGTCCATATTATGCATTCTCATGGAATATAATTATAAAGTTTATCTTAGGAAAGAGTTTTCAACTTTCTGTGATTGTTTAGGATTATAAAATTTTAATTAATGACTTTTCAGACAGAAAATCTTCCCTTCATAATTTAAATTATCCTTTTTGGCACTATTTGTTCAGGATTCTTGTATATGACATTTTGAAATGAAGACATTTCTGATATGGAAATGAGTTGGGTAGTACCCACAAGTAATACACAACAGCTTCGACCAGGAAGCAAAAATGAATAAAATTGCAATATAAAATTTAGACTGAATGCAGCTCTGCAGAATAAACTCTATTATGAAAAAAATTAATCCACAGATTACAACAAAACAATTCTGTTCTATTGCTTAACACCCTCCCACCCTCCTAAAGAGTAGGGATTTTTTTTTTTTCAAATACCAGTGAGGTTAAAATTAGACTTACTTAAGGAGAATCAAGATGACAAACATCTTACTTTATACAACTTAAGCTTCACAACTATACCGTTTGGGTGGACATGCATAGATTTGTACATGCATATATCCACATTTCCTGACAAGATTGTTTTCAGGGGACAGTGATAACATTTGCTTTCAGTCAGTTTCATAAGCAACTAGTCAGTTCCCTTTCAATCATGCAGATTTTCTTCATTATTATTTAACACTGTAGCCTAGCTCTTCTAGCACACATCACCTTTGTATTAGAAAATCACTCATGGTAATCAGCAGGATATCCATTTAGCAAACAGGAATTAAGTTTCTGAAAGAAAGTGGATGTGTAGTAATTTAATAATCTTCCTGTATATTGTTGCTATTTTGTTTAGAGCTGTAACCGTCCTTACTAAAGGAATAGATCAGGGGTGAATGAAATCGCTAAAAGCCTACCAGTTCAGCATTCAGGAATGTTATATAAGCCAGGTTAGCAACAAGACCATGTATTTGTTGTGCACATTAATAGAAAATGCTAAATAATGACAATGGGGCAAAATTCATAACTGTTTATAAATATGAGAAATTTTCAATATCATTACTTCTATACAAATACTTTCAAAACACTCTTTTAGAAATAGTGCAGCAGATAGATCTAATAGTCTGTAATTACCAGTCAAATTGAATTACTAACTTAAACCAGTAAGAGAAGAGAGAGCCAATGGATGCATCCATTTTAAAATGAGACTTTCCAACCTAAACATACTGCTGAAATGGTTTATACTGAATATATAAAGGGAATAATCTAATTTGTTCTATGCTGTCTCACAAGGTAAGAGAGAAAATGTGGCATTTTTGTTTCTTGCAGTGGTCAAGCATTCAGCAGGTTCCAACATAATTAATGTAGTCATGGAGCAGTCTTTATTCTGTTTCACAAAGGTAGGCATAAAGGAAGAGGCAGGGTATAAAACAAAAATTTAATATTCTAACCTCTGCACTCCAGACATTATCATTGATGCTCTGTTTCTCATTTTAGGCAGAACCTTCCCCTGAACAAACAAACAAAAAAGTCCCAAATATTTTCTTGTCAAATTATAGAAGGGGAAAAAAAAAAAAAAAAAAAAATCTGGGAAAAGTATGCACACTTTAGGGTACCAATATTTTCCAGTGGGGAAAAAAAAAAAAAAAAAAAAAAGCATCAAATTCTTGCCAACTAGCTGCAGCTCATAACTTCATTCTCTGGGGATGTATTTGCTCTTCAGACATTTCTATAATCTAGTTTCAGATTGTGTAGATGTATCTAATTTGGCCTTAAATTGGCCCTAAATTAGGTGCTGTTTATTAAAAAAAAAAAAAAAAAAAATTAAAAAAAGCCCAACATAGAAAGTGCAGAGCTACAGCAGAATTGTCAGCTTTCCAAGGTACGAGGTCTGGAGCTTTGGCCTGGACCCAGGCCAGCGACCAGGGTCAGGGAGTGAGCTACACTAAAATTTTAAGCACTCACAAAATTCAACAGCTTGGCTCAGTAATGTTTCTAATTTCAATATTGAAATATTTCTATACTGCATAATGTTTAGAGCAAATACTAGGAGTGTTGTTTACCTTGGGATCTTGATTTGAGGTTTTCTTTCAGGATGTGGTGGATTTTTGTGGAGTAGTGAAGTAGGAGTATCTTTCTGAAGAGGCATTTAAGATCTTTGAAGGTCTCCTATTCTGGACCATATATTCTTTTTGGGGAAGGGAATAAGTGGGAAACATTACAGAGAAAGACTTAATAGCCATACTAAGTTCTAGAGAATTTCCATTTGTTCCTCTCTAGCTGCATGAAAATTACGTGTCCATCACCTATGCATATGAATCTCAGATTTTGAAAGGGTCATTTTCACATACTTTGGTCATAAATAGCTCAAAGCTACACGCAAATACGCACATTCAAGCAAACAACTCACAAACATTATCCCATCAAGTCACAAGTTGTACTTACTAGGTGCTCTAAAATACATGACTCTCTGGCTGCTCTATTGAAAATGGTCAGTCTGCCAACGCCTGTATGTATGATGTAGCCTCATAATCTAGGAATAATTTGTATCCAAAGGTTTTCTGTGTCAATTCCACTGTGAAGGACCTGAACCAATATTTTTGTTGAATGTGGTTCCTTTTCACGTTATTTTTCAGGTCTATGACGTTTTTTGGCTAAATTATGTTAACCGACAATATTTCTGGTTTGAAGAAAAAAGCTTATCATTCTTTAATGAAAGAGAATTGCTAGCTGCAGTTTTTACTTTTTGACTGCCAAAACCCAATCCAAAATTAACTGTGTGATTTATGATGACAGCCTCGCTCTCTGGTTCTTTTACAGATCCACCCTTTACTGTCTGAACAAGAATTTCTAAAGCAGTGAAACATTAATAATCATTTAATTATTCTAGCTTTTTTATAAAACACTTTTATTCTAAAATCTTAGGGAACTAAACATTTCTAAACTTAATTTGTACAAATAATAGATTAATTTAGTTTACCTTAAAGTTGGCTGACTGTTATACCAGAAATGTTATCCAGTTATGGCCAGCCTGGAATGACTATTCTTCTAAAAGGAGTCATAAAGATCAGGCACCAAACACTTAGCTGTATTTTTTTTAAGAAGAGAACACATTTGCCTTGATTTATTAATGTATAAGCCTCTTTTACATAGCTAGAAGTGAAGCCATTAACATAACAGATCACTCTTTAAATTAATAAATGCTGTCTTTAATGTACTTCTCTCTAGTGTGCACCTAGGCACACAGTTAAAGAGCACAGACATACGCTTGATGGTGGAACAATCCCTTCCTGACCCCAAAAATGACCTCATGATCAATTGGCAGGGAAGTCACAGTGAAGCCATTTTTAAAGGGACACTGTACAAGCTGTAAGACATGAACATTGACCTGTCACAGTGTACCCAAGCGACCTGTCATTCATTGTTGAGGATCTGCGTTTGTACTTTTCATCATCTTGTCAATACAAATAGTTTGTTTTATTTTAAAGCATAGCATCACTTATCGTGAAATTCCCAGTCACTCTCTTTAGGTTTTTCTTAGTTTTAATATTCTGTTATGTCAGCATCTGCTATTTTACATTTTATCACCTATGGACAGAAACTGATTAAATTCCTACAAATACCGTGGGAAACATATTGTTAGGAGTATAAAATTCTTGAGGAAGATACAACCAACCAAACAAGCCTTATTGTCAAAACACACAATTTTTCTAGTGTATTGTTCACTGGAGTATCGCCCAATAGTCACATTTCAGTCTACTCTCAACTTAGAAATATCATCATAGATCTGTTCATTTCAGTAGAACTGTACAGATTTATATTATCCAAAAATTTGGTCCTGAACTGTCTAACTGAAATCACACTTCATAACAATTTCTTCCTTCTTCCAGTCCCCTGGAATATAATTATGGGTTGCAATTAAAACTGTTTCAGCATGGTGCTTTGTAGCACAATGTTGCAGAGTAAACCATTTTCAGTTTACAATGACAAGGAATACAGAAAAACAAGCATACACATAGTATTTTCCAAATATATCTGTTCTTGACTGCGCTACAGAATTCCTCCTGGGCAAGTAATTTAATCATTCTTTGCCTCAGCTTTCTACCTGAAAAATAGGAATAGCAATATTTTCCAAATGCTTTCTATCAATCTTGTCTGATTAAAATATTAGCTCTACTGTGCAGCAACAGTAATTACATTTTACTCCATAACCATTTCCCAAACTCAGCCAAAAATCTCACAGAAATAAGCCAAATAGAAAACTTTGGGCCAAATGTATAGATTTTTCTTACTTCTGAAGCTTTGATGGAAAAAGTGTAGTAGGATTCAGCTCACTTTTTAAATTCTTTTTCTGAAGATAATTAATGAACAATGACAATTAGAAACTAGGAAACCTTTATGAGGTCCACAGAGAAAGAGAATATGCAGAGAGAACTCTCTGATGGCCTGTGGACTCATCCGTGCAAAACACTAAGACACAGATATATGTCCATTCACTTTACTGATTAGTTAAATTCACTTCCTCCAGACAAAGAACAGTGAAGCAATAAATCTACGTCTGTTCTTTATGCATAGACAGAAACAGGGCAGAATATGTGGGAATGATATGTTAGCTTGAACATTAAGCTGTCATGTTAACAGATCTATTGCTTTCTCTACCAGAGAAGGCCATACTTTAATATGCTACCTTGACCAGATTTTTTTCGTTTTAACTCTTCATGGTGCAGTATGTGAGGGTACCATTGTAAATGCTTCTCATAACAAAGTAAGAAAAGCAGTTTGTTCTGTATGCTATCTCTCTGTCCATTTGATAGGCTGTAGTACATCAATCAATAAGATTAAATAATGTTACTTTCATAAAATCTTGGATGCTTTAATATTAATCTTCTGAGATTATTCTTCCAACTAGCTGTTTCACTGCAGTTATTTCCTCTACAGGTTAATTCAGATTTCAGACCAATAGAGTTTTACCAACAGAACCAATTCGATTGGGGCATTTCTCATTCCACCAGACAATGTCTGTGCATAACTGAATTTACTTGCTTTTCGGTAATGATCCCTCAACTGCAAGAAAGAATACTGAAGACAAAATGATAAGTAAAAAAACAGTCACACACTAATGTCCCTAGGTGGATAACACAAAACCACACAAATTCTTAACTAATGTTCACTAGAGTCAATGATAGCCTTGACATCTGTTGAGTTTGGACCCAAAGTGACTTGTTTTCTGACCACCAGTCCTTCCCCGGCGTTTCATTCCCTAATTCACTATAAGGGTATGCATATAAGGAAGTGGAAGCAAGGCCTTGGAATCTGCAAAATTGGCTTTAGGATAGTTTCTTCCCTCATAATACTACTTGCATTTTTAAAGTCATAGATCTGCAGGACAATTCAATCATCAGGCAGAATTTAGTTACGTTCCGACATCACCGCAGTTCTCTCCACAGTCAGGATTACTGTGCATCTATAACATATTGGCTGTGGCTGCATTTTTCCACATTGCAAGTAACACTTGCACTTTTCAGTCAATATGATCCACAACTACAGGCAGGCAGTATTTTTGAGCTCTCTTTCCCAAACAATTTTCAAAATGAAGTATTTTGCTCTACTTTCTTATAAATATATCACAGAATCACAGGATAGTTTAGGAGGGACTTCTTGAGATCATCTAATCCTATTATATACTTAAAGGACAAGAATATAAATTTCAAGAATGCATCATGAATAAATGATCACATAGACCAAAAATATTTCAAAGATGTTCACTATGTGTGATTAAGAAAAATGTGATATTAAAAAAATCTCACAATTGAGAATAACTGACTACAATGAACCCTTTCTGATGAAGACACAGAGTACATATGGCAGACCTATGCCCAAATGACTACTGACTTGCATATCAGCTGGACCTGATGACTTGCATATTATAAAAAATCCCCACCAACAATTCTGTTACATCATTACAGTTTTGTCTTATTTTACCTGTTTTTGCTATTTCTTGCATGAAGTTATTATGATGTAGGAAAGGTTTTGATCTGCATTCAGGTTCTTCAGCCAAGTTTATACTAAACTGATAAGCTAATCCAGTTCGTGGGAACATTCCCTCATGTATCACTGAAGTGCATCTCTGGAGTCAAGTTTGTCAGCTATTTTAACAGCAAGGAATAAAGCTACACAGCAATTTAGAACAAGAAGTCAAAAGAAATGTCATGGGTGACGTCTGAGGATTTACATTGGAAAAAACTTTGTAAATGAAAAAGTAGAGAATTCCAGTAAGTAGAATTTGTAAGAAGTAATCGAGCTAGAAAGTAAAAAATACCTTGTGGTTTAGACCTTTTGCTAAAAATCAAAATAAAAATACTTTTTAACCTAACTATAAGGTATTTTTAACTTAGGGAGTTAAAATATTATCACTACATGAAAATTACTCCTTCCTGTATCTTCCATTTTCAGGCTTGTATTAACTGCTGAAGGAAGCCTTGTAACTCAAACCCTTCCTTTTGCCAACAGATGAAAAAAACATACAAAACCTTGAAATGACACAGATGTCGATTAGAGGAATGGTTTCTTTCAAGTGAACAGCAGTAATGCTTCTCAGGATACTGTCACATGAAAACCTACACTGCAGAAGCCTTATCCTTCCATAGGCTATTGTTGTCCCACTGTAATGCAAAGCAGCCTTAGCATCATATTGAAAGTTGGCACACTGAGGAGAGTTCTTGAGTACAACATTGAGATGTAGATATATTTAAATTTATTAAAGGTTGACAAAGCATTGATGTCATATCCAAAGTCAATATATCACAGTGCCTAACAATGAATTGTTACGTTAGCAGTGAAAAATTAGATCTCTGGAAGGGTTCTCTCTTATAATGAATTAGTTGAGATACAAAATATCCCATGAGTAGATTCTTAGGGTCTATTGGTTGATAAAGAAGCCTATGGAGATTTGATTGAGGAAAAAAAAAAAAAAAACAAAAAAAAAAACCCCAGTGTAATAGTCTCTTTTTACATGAGAAACTAAGCCAACACGCCAAATTGAGAACTGTCTGGAGACGAAACGTAAATGAAGAAGGCCAATGAAAACATAATTACAACAATTGGCCTAGAAATAACAACAGAATTTATGAAGAACAGCATGAGCAGGGTGGGCCAGGAAGAACTCAAACTCCCATTTCATGTTCTGCTTAAGTGTGGGAATTAGAAAGAAGATTTCCTCACATGGAGTCTCATTTCAACTAGCCAGAAAGATGGAGTGGAATTCATGCACATCCCAGGAGTAATGGACCATAAGCTGTTTGAAATTGCACAGGTTTGCTGGTATCAGAAAAACAAAGCAAGAAAAACAAAATCTTTACAGGAAAATGTCCATGTGCCTTCCCAGAATCAAAGTTTTTACTGCAAGAATAAAAATGCAACAGTGCAAACTTGAAAGCAAAACAGTGAATGGTGGCACTGGTGTGGAAAGGGGAGAAACATAAAATAACTCAAAAAAAAATAAAGCAGTCTATTTAAGTTTTCTCCTTTTCTATACCTTACGCAGTGAGATACTACAGTGATAAGAAACAAAAATATTTGGAAAAGTAGATTTCATAATACAACAAAGTGTTTTTATTGAAATTACAGAATACTGTACTTCAACTGCATGAATAACAATCTAATGCTATTTCTTCTGGATAGTACTATGAAAAAGGATTAAAATAAAGTATGCTAGAAAAATATAAACATTTGTGATTACATGTTTGAAAGTCTCTGGAGACAGTTTAAGGATGTTCGCCTTCTGGCATTCTATAGCACAGAAAATCTTCAAGTAAGCATAAAGTCCCCTGGATTGAAATTAATCCTCAGAGTTTTGAACCTTCCCCTTCTAAAATTTTGTTTAGAAACAGTGGGAACTCATGTCTTTTTTCTTGAGTCATCTGTAAACCACACAGCTGTCCTTTTCTACACATTGTAGAAAGTAGATGTCCTGAGGGCTCTGCCTGAAATTCACAGGGAAACTTTCTCAAAGAGGCTGGGCCCTGCCTAGCCAGCAGCACGACACAGTGCAACACAGGAAGCCAAGGAGCAGGAGAGCTGGCAGGAAACCCACAGGTTCTGCGGAAGAGCTGATGAAACTGACAGATTCTTGCAAACTTTTTTATTTTTATTGAGTATAAACATTTTCAGAAAAAGAAAATGTTTCTGAGCAAACTAGATGAAGAATTTGGGTTCAATTTTTAAATTCTGCTTTAGCTTTTGAGAGGTATTCCCTAAAATTCTGTCTCTAGGGTGCTTACAGATCAACTATGAAAATTGTCATTTAATTATAAAACTGTCAGCTCAGGTGCTAGAAACTCTCTTCCTCTCTGCACTAGTATTTATTTGCTGTTCAGTGACACTGTCTGATACCTGAACTTTTTTATTAGCTTGGTTGTAGACATTATATGGATATTTTTCAGTATCTTAGAAAATGTATGAATGTTAGGAAAATCTGAAATCACGGTTGTATAATATAGTCATACAAACGTCCTTTATTTGTCTGACATCTGTGTATACTCATAAGTAAATAAACAGAAAGAGTTGAGCTGCTAATAAATAAAAGGGAATATTATATGATAAACAAACATAATGGGCCAAGTCTAAGTTGAACATAATTTCTTTTACTTCAGTGGCATTATATCAGCAACTTATTTGACACAGTGTACTCAGAGCAGCAAATAGAAGTTAAATCCACAGAGAAGATGTTAGAAGCTAAGCAGGTGCAAAGCACCTAGAAAAGGGATTTACAGTCCCAAGAGTAAAGTTTTGTAAATTCACAGACACTCAAACATTCCCATAGCTACAGTGATCTATAAGGATGTAGCATGATTTTCTCCACTACACTGCCTCTGTGACAGGTTCTGTGTAGATATTTTATCTGTTTTTAGTACTGCTATTTTTGCTACTGTTATTACATTATCCAGGCAATGAGGACCCCTTTTTGCTCTACACTGCATAGACTCGGAGCAAAATAGAGTATCTGCCTAAGTGACCTTATAAATTAGACAAAGTTATACAAATGACAGAAAGGGGGAAAGAGACACAAGGAAAAAAGCAACTTGCAGTAACTGATATAATTAATTTTTCCTCTATTTTAGGCCAGAGCTACCTATTAACTCAAGATTTTTCAAATCATTGATCTTTTTTTTTTTTTTTTGTTTTCAACCAAGATCTCTTCAAGAAAATCAGTTGTGAACAATATTACATGAAACATTGTAGCAACATCGTAAGCAATAGCTTAAAGAAGTCCAACAACTGTTTGACAAAGAATGTGATCAGTTTTATTAATCTTAAACAGAAAAATAGAAATTCAGGTAGGATTCACCATATTCTGGAACCTAGTGTAAAATGGTTTTTTAGCTGTTGCTTTTCTGTGTGGGGAACAGAAGAGAAGGTTTCATTCTCACAGCTTACACACTGAGAAACTTAAGACAATCAAAATTTAATTCACCTAATAATATTAGGGCAATGGCTAAGAATGCAGAAGGTTGATTATTCTTTCTCTGAAAACAAAAACTGGACATTTTGAGTAGCAGAAAAAGTTCAAGTATCTCTGAAAACCTCTGAAACAACTTTAACTTCTGAAAGCCAAGAAGGAAGAGCATTAATTCCAGCTCATGTGAAGGATCATTGTATGCAGAAGTCCTTTCATAACGTATTGATGATTTGTGTCCAACATCAGAGCACTGACTGGCCAAATACCACACTTACACTATCTGATAGTATGCTGAAGCATTACATTGGCTTCAAGAGGTCAAGTATTGAACTATATCAGTTCTTGTGAGTGCTGGATTTCACAACATTGGACACATTTAAGATTCAGCTAGACTGAGTTCTGGACCATCTTGTGAAAACTCTGCTTTTGCCAAGAAAAGTTGGACTAGACGATCCTTGAGGTCCCTTGCAACCTCATATTCTATGATTCTATGATTGATTGTGAGGTAAGGACTTCAGATGCGTGACTCATACATACAGTTCTCTCTTACAAGCACTATTAAGGATGCATATAGGAGTATTTCCAAAATACATATTGTGATGGGCACACAGATAAAAATTTCTATCAAACTGTGAAGAGAAATGTTGGTAAATGGCCCATCCTCCTGCTTCAAACTTTGAAAGAGAAGCTTTTCTTCCTGCAGTTTCTTCTTCCTCTTTATCTTCCCAACACACCTTTTCATGAAGTCCTATGATTACAGAAATCAAGAGGAATGAGTCCATCTTTTACCTGCAACTGTCTCATTTTCCAGTGAAGCATGTACATGACAATTTATTTGTGACTATTCATGTGAAAAGAGCCTCCAGTTCATTTTCTTGACACATGCACTCCACAAAAACTTGTATGTTTTAAGGGAGTGTCCGGCTTTCAAGCAAAAAATAAAGAACTGGAGAATCTATTGTACTGCTACCCTGGTCTGAAAGTCACAAGTGAGAAAGAAGAGAGGGCTGAGGTTTGGGCAGAAAGCAAAAAACCTATAGACATGCAGATAAATATATACACACTGGTGTGCTTATCTGAGCAGGACTACTATAAAAATATTATGGTTTAGTTTTTGAATGAACAATTTATCCTATCCAAATATTAAGTAATTTAATCAAGGATATGTTTTGCTTAAATCATCTTAACAGGAGGCAGAAACAGTATTCTGCGAACTTAAGTGACCCATGGCAATAAAGAGACTACAACAAAAAGTAGCCAGTTAGAAAAAGTCAACAGTTAAAAATGCTTCTATGGTATCCTTACTGTAATTTGGGAGCAATAGATGTCAATTTTGATTTATTTTATTTATTTGGTGATCACTGATTTCCTAGTCATCTAGATTTTCTTCAGGCACAGGAAAAAATACAAAAAATAATTCATTTAAAATAATGAATTCATACCTGATCTTCACAGAGAGGAAAAAAAAAAAAAATGGAAAGACAACCCAGTATCCCAGAAAGGTATAAACACCAAGAGCCAAATAAAAAGAACCATAATGAAAAGAAAATTTCTTTTATTTCAAAATATCACATTTTATGATATGTAATGATTCCTAGTGTCTGACTTATTAATGCTTTAGTTTAGTTTTTGAGAGAATAATAACAGCTTGGGTAATCATTAAGTAAATTTCAAAACATATGTACTTATAAAGAATTTGAAAACATATGCATTGGATCATGAAATTCAATAACCACTCTTCAATATTATTAATGTTTAGGAGAAAGTGTAAGAACAGTGTAAGCATATTGTGATAATCCCTACAGTGTGATTTAACAGATTCTGTTAATGAGAAGAAAGAATCAAAGTGTATTTCGGAGAAAACATTTGGAACAAACAAGTGAGAAACCAGTTTCTGGTGAACCATCTTAGTTAGCAAAACAGTGATTCAGCATCAGACAACATCATGTGTATATGAGGACAGATTATTTTATCTCCTAAAATGTAACCTATTGTTGGATGAACCCTGTGTTGAACATCAACAAGTTGACGACATAAACACTCTATTCATTCACAAAAGCCAAAAGACAAGAATTTCTATTCAGCGTTCAAAGTATCTTCTGACAGAACTGTTTCTTGTGAAGGGAATTCAATCTCCATGCTGTAGTTAATCCTTGACCTTCCATTCACGTTTGCCAAGGAAAGTGACACTTAGTGCCAATTAGAGTGATGTGTGTTGTGACTTGGACACGGCTCCACTGGGACCTGGATTGCAATCAGCAACAAATTACGTGAAAGGCTTTGAACAGATCAGATCAGATAGTCATGAAATCTTATACATTATACATGACTTAGCCAAATTTGAACTAGTAACTGATAAGATAGCAGCTCCATATTACCACTTTTGTTATTCTACTGACAATTTGTCGATCCATCCAAGATGTGTCTAGAGTCATATGTCTTCAAAGACACGCACCAGGGTACTACAAATTGTCTCTATTGCATAGCTGAGTTTTTTCCTGCTATTGTAGTCAATGTGCATTTTGTTTACAAACACAGCCAAACTGAATACAGAATCAAAGCCAGACAGAAAACAATGTAATTATTGAGGGCCACGTATTTTAAATGCATTACAGAATATTTCCCCAAAAATATCTCATTTGAATTGCTTTTCTGCTGTGGTTCAGTATAATAGCACTAGGACTATGTGTACTGTTTCGGTCTCATATATAGTTATTGCTGACTTTAGCGTATGCCATGAGAAACTCTCTAGGCATTGTCACTAGGCATAAAGTATCTTTCAGTTTAGTTCATGGCAGTCTGGGGTAACAATTTTACTGTCAAAACTGAAAACTAAGATGCATCTTTATAAAAAATATCTCACTGGACATACAAGGTCATTTTTACAAGAAAATGAATTATTTATTTTAAAGAATTAGAAACATAAGGAGCCATCTGAGAAGGTTTTGCCAACAGAGCATTAAAACAACACTGTGGAGGGACAGAAAATCTGGAAAATCATTTGAACGGATAAGAAATACAGTAGAGTATTGTATACGACTAGGCCAGGAGGAGCAGTTCCAGAAAAGTTCTGTTCACCTGTAGGAAAGACTGGATTAAGTATAAGGCTAAATAAGTTCCCACTCCAGTTCTGAAGGTCATAATACTGACAAAAAATACACAATAGAAAGTATGAAAAATAAAACCCTGTACATAAATCTGAAATATAAATTTTTATACATTTTCACCTGGAATAAGGATTCGAACCCTTTGTACAAGGGTCCTTTTTAATATGCAGAAATATGTAAAATATGTTTAATGAATTTTGGGCACAGCATATCACCGACTTTTCTTTTTTTCATTTGAAGGCATGAATGACTGGAGGGAAAAGTTTCATATTAAGGATTGCCACTGCTTACCAGGGTTTTCCTTTTGCCTATAAAAAGGGCCACAAATAAGATGATGCCCATAAAGCTGTGACTGCTACTAGACACCTTTCCACTTCAATACACAACCCTTGTCTTTGTGCAGTCGAGAGTGAGGAAACACCCCTAGTTTCAGCTCTTTAGGTCAGGAGAGAACCTGAGCTGGGCTGACTGGATTCCACAAAGGTGAAAGGACTTTGTGGGTGGCATCGTTACTGACCTAGGAACTCAGCTGGGCGCACATGGAAAAATCCACTAAATCCTTTCCTGAACAGAGAACAACAAGAATATTTCAAGACCATTTGTGCCACAAATATTTGTGGGAACCAACATTCTTTTATTTAATGAATAGTGAAGCTGAATGAATGAAAGATTTTTTCAGTGGTCATCCACCTTTAGTCCCAGTTCAGGAGGTGGTTACTTTAAACAAAATATTAAGACGCTCTTTAATGTCATGCTTATTTTATGTAACCTAAAGTCCAGTGAAATCTGTAGTATTATTCTTAATTTATATTGCTATAAACAACTTAAAAGCAGTTCAAAAATCTCAGATTCTTGTCACATCTGGGCTTTTTGCTTATGTTTCTTCACTGTGTTTATGTCTGCTAACTAATTGTTGCGCAATTATGTTTCCTTTAAAGAATTTTGAACTTTAGTAAAAGTGTAAAAAAAGGCATCCAGCTACTGAATATTCAGTATAAAATTCTCCCATTCTGTCTCGAAAAGAAATGAAATTAATCCTTACCTAAAGTCCTGGATTCCTTCATCCAAGGAAAAATAAGAGCCAATAATTCTTTGAGGATTTTTTACAAAAGGAAAGAATAAAGCAAGTATAATATTTTTTAATGGACACTTCCTGGAAGAGTTAGGGTAGGTTTAATAATCTTCATGATTTTGTATCTTTGATAACTGTAGGAGTAATAAGGTTGTTACAAAAGTAGCTTTTTCGGCTTCTTCAATAGCTTTAAGAGATTGTCATGGACAGGGTGATGCATTTCACTCATAAGAAAGAAGCAACAATATAGTTTATTGACATAAAACAGTGAGTTAACAAAGTTTAATGGTAAATGTGACAGTGGTTTAACAAGATTTGATGGCAAGGCACACTGGGTTAGTTACTGCATAGAGGACAGGGTCAGACAAAACTGTCAGGGAGACCGTCCTGTTGCATCATTACATTCAAAAAGGACCCCTTTGCTTTGTAAACTCCTTCTCGGAGAGAACTCTATCTGGCTGGATCCAATCCTAGTCCCAGACTTGGTCAACGATTTATGTCCAAAGGATTATATATCAGCAATCATTCTTTTATATCACTCAGCTAAGATTTCAAAGTCAGCATGCTTTTAGTCACTTACCGAGGGTCTGTTGCAGCAAGGAATCTCTCAGCCTCGAGGAGTAACCTTGAGAGGTGTCCCTACTCAAGGGGAGATCCCGGCGTGCAGCCCGCTGCCGTGCAGGAGAGCTCAACGGCGCCTGGGCTGTCCGCTATTTATGGAGCAAGGGCCCTGTAGCCATGTTTGCAAGCCACTAAGACATCTGGGTCTCTGCTCCAGACAAGCCTTGGCTACAGTGTTGCCATCCATCCCCAAAGCCCAACATAAACTGGATGCAGGCATCACAGCTCCCACTGGTGCCCAAGGCAGGAGGAGGGTGGGAGTGGGCTGGAATTGCGGGGAATGGCGTGGTCGGGCACATTGGCAGAGATATGTGCAATGAGTGTTCTTGTCAGCCTGCTGTCACTCTCTGAATCCCTTCTAGTTAGTTTAAGAGAGCCTGACAATAAGTGCCAACGTGTGAAAACTGAAACAGAGCAGTGCCCTTGGGAAAGCAGACAACAGAACCAAAGATCTGTATACCAGGTACTTTGATACCATGTATAAACTCATTTAATTTTTTTTCCTCCAAGTGTTAGATTGATAAATGGAAATCAAAAAAGGAGCACCCTCTGGGATCTTTGAGGTTCTCAAATTATTTCTGGTGACTCAGGTGAGCTCAGGGATCATGAGGTATTCTCTGCTCCAGATGGGGAAAAAAAGTCTGAAATCCTTCATGTTGAGACTGTGGCATGGAATAGACAAAGACCTTTTTTGAGAAAACATCTCTAAGGTTACTTATTTTAAATGAGGTTGAAAAAATTTAATTCAAGGAGTGATCCACCTCTTTTTTAGTTGTGGAATGAATTTCATTTATGCACTGGTTAATTAATACACGTTTATTCTGTATAACAGAGTGAAAGGGGATACTTAAGTTTATACTATATTCTGCTTTGAAGCATATGAAGCAGACATCATGTCTCAGAGATGCAGTTTTAATGATACAGTACATTAGAATTCATTATTCTCTTAGAGATCTGTGTGCTCTTTTATGCATACACAGAAATGCATATATGGGTACAGCAGACACTGCCAAATGAAAGAAAAATAAATTACTTTCTTGCCAGTGTAAAAAACTCGACTCTTATCGCTATGCTTTGCATGGCCAACAGAGTGCTGAATTATTATCTCTTCTGTAGACATAAAAGACTAGATCCACACAGAATACATGCTGATTATAAAAAAAGTGTCAGTGTTCCTCTGCACCTGCTGCATCCCAACTCTATATGAGATTAGACACAGTAAAGTCAACCCCACATGAAGCACATGAAAATGCTGCACGGGCTGTGGTAGTGCTAAAAAGGTTGAGAACTACTGATCCAGAGAATGTATGCCAGGTTTCAGTACAATCAGTGTCTACAAGTTTTTTCCTATCAAGTGTAATTGCAGAGATGCGAACACTGTTTTGACATGGCAAATGCTTTGGGATGGAATTCCTGTTTTTGTTTACAACAAATAGGAAGTTAGTCTCAAATTGGTAGCCTATTGCAAATAGTTAACAACACTTGCTAAAATATTCCTCATTTCTGTAACTCAAATCTGAACCTCTTTCTTTCAAAAAAACCTCAAAAGCAGAAAATTAATCCAAAATCATTTAAGACGACTGGTGATTTATTCAGACCTAACCAGATATTTATTTTACATTTTTAATCATTTTTAAAGGTTAGTTATACATGACAAGCAAAAGTGTTTCTTGGGCTAGATGCACATGTGATATTCTTCCATACCAAGAAATAGCATGGTGAATGCAAACGTATCTCAACTCAAAATGACTGCAAAAACACAGAGCTGCAGTTGTCAGTTAGCCAATTCTGCTGTATTAGCACAGATTTCATTATTAACCAAACATACATTAAAGTGCTTTTTAATGGGACATTATCAAGTGCTTGTATATAATTGTATATATCTGTAGTTTGCTTTAGTTTTAGAAGCCTGTTAGACACTTGTGCTTTGTCAGAATGGTTTCTCTTCATTGGGCAAATGGTTCTGTTTCATTCTGAGGACAAGACTGCTTGACCTACTGAAAATCTAACTAACATTGTTTCTCAAGCCCCAGCTCACAGTCACTGTAACTGTTGACACTATTACACTGTGTGGGCCTTACTTAATCTATTTTATGCTCCTTTGTGGTAAGGGATAAAATAATGTATATTCAGCCAGCAATAAAGGTTCCCTGGCATATAGAAAGCCCCATAGAAGCAACAGCAAGGTTAATATCTGTGACATGTACATGTAAAGCGTATGTACCCCTGCATAGTAGTCTTCAGAAGAGGTGTACAGATTCCCTCCAGGCTTCCCATAGCTAGGTGAGATACATTGCATCGGCTTCACGATTAGCTCAGGGCGTTGCTTCAGCCCAGCATTGGAATCGGAGGGTATGATATCTCCATCTGAATCAAAACCTGTTTCCTAATGGAGCAGCAGCCTCATGGAGGTTGGGTAGGAACGATAACAAGAAGGAAGGGTTCGGAGAAGGAGCCAGGAGTTCTGTCTGAGTGCATGGGGCTAGCATGCTATCACAGGTCCTGTAGCTGGGTAAATCCATTCCTTAACCATTACTGCCAGCTTACCAGCTAAGCACTGAATTTTTAGAGAATTGCTATCCCAACTGTAATCAGAAATCAGTAGCTTTCTGTTCTCTTGTCATTTGAAAAGGGGAAAAAAGGTAAACAATTAGTTATTTCTATTCAACTGTTCCAATTTGCCGCATTTAGCTAGTTTCAGGTTTTTTGACACCATTAGCATTGCTTAAGGGATAGCAGAGAAGGGATAATGAGCTTAGAAATTATTAGGTAGCACCAAATTTTGGTGCATACCGCTGCCCATCATTTTTACTAGCACTACAGCAAGGAAAAATATAGAAGTTAAAAAAAATATATATAAATCATTTTGCTGCAGTCACAATTACTGATCTGCAAGTTGCAGATCAGCAGACAGTGGCGAGGTGTTATGACCCAGATTATGTAAATTTTGACTGCCATGCCACTGAAGTAATAAAAAGCAGTTAATGTTGACCAATTTCATAAATGGCTCAAGCTCTCTCCATTGTTCGTTGTTGAAATTCAGCATACTTTTCTACTTAAACTGAAAGTTAAAACTAACAGAGGTCTAATTAGATTCACATATTAACCACTGATTTTTATGAGGTTTCAAAATTGCCTGTCATTTTCTAAGGTTGAAGGATATATTGTCTTTATCTAAATATTTTTGAAAATTACTATCTCTGGTTTTAAATGGGAGTCATTGGTGAGTGGGGGGATAATGAAGCGTGGGGAAAAGATGTAGCCATCATTTAAATTGCTAAATTTTATGGAAAGATACAGAGTAAAAAAGCTTATTTACTATCTTCGCATGCATTTAATTTCCCTATGCATGTTGCGATTGAGGATTGTTTTTCAAATGAGTTCTCTTAGGTTCACAGAGAATTTTTGTTTTTTAGGATGAGCTGTATTGAGAATAATTGGAACCAATATTTTATTAGTATTCATTCTGTTCACAAATGCACATGATCTTGACATACAAGCATATCAATCTTCCCGAATGTGTAGTCAGAATCAAATTATCTGGGCTTGGAGACCTTTCTGTTATGGAAAGGGTCTATTCCTGGCCATACGCAATGGTGCTGTGACCTTAATTACAAAAAGTTATTATAAACCAGACCATGTTTTCTGATTTCTGCACTAGGTCTTATTGCTTCTCATTGCATCTGGAAAAGAATCCAGAAAAATATTTTCGCTAAATTAAGTAACAGTTATTCTTCAGAATCTGCAGGAATTGTTTTTCTCCATGCTGTTGTTCTATGAAAATTCTGCTGGATCGTATTTCTTGTGTGGTTATCTTGTACTGAAGAACTGTATTAAAGCCGCTTTCTTTTAGGTATGACAATTACTCAGCTCCTGTGCTACTGCATATTAAAAAGTTACATCTTATATTTTCACATTTATGCTGGGAATAAAAAGGAATCTGATGCTAGAATCTATTCAGTTGTCAGTAGCAGTAGGCAGGTACGGACTTCATCCCTAGCTTTCAGCTGACTAGGTCAGCTAATCTGGCTATCTATCTCCAAGGCATGTATACTTACTTGTATGTTCACTATTAACAACAGCTACAAAATGAAGAATACTCTGGGGGTTCTGAATGGCACGGGGCAAACCTGGAACATATAAACCTGAATAAACTGTTTCAATTGACTGTTACTACAAAGTACACTTTAACCCAGCAGATTTGGGATATGTTTGGAGATACTAATTCAACCCCATTTACCATGTAGTCATGAAACTCTAATAACACACATTTGACTTCCTAAATATACATCCACAAATTTCTTTTTTGAGACAAAACTACTCTGTTCTGTGAGAACATTTGAGTATATTTATGTGAGAAACATAAATATACTCAAATGCATAAAATATCCTGAAACCTTAAATAACTTTTCTAAGGCCTGGATAGAGAATTAGCCAGTCAATCATTAATGATTAACAGCTATAAATGGAAAGTCACAGGGATGAGTTTTTCAAAGACAGGCATGTATATCTAAAATGCAAGATAGCAAACTTATATCCCATTTGTAACCAAACCCAAGGAGACTGCAAATCCCATCATTTAGCTTGCAAACTCATTTTCTTGCTAAGCCCTCTTTCCTTTAGATACATCATTTGCACAGCTACATTAAACACTTTTTTTTGAATGCACACACAGTGCAAACCCTTAGTAGTAACCCTTAAAAGTAGCAGGTCACAGGAGACCACCAGGTGTAAAATACTGGCATTTCAAACAGCTTTGGGAATGCTCATTGAAAGCACATTTCTCACTTAAGTAATTCATTGGATTTCTGAATATTATGGCTTCAGAGAAAACTTTGAAAACGGGAAATCTAACACAAGGTTCATTTTTGGTAAGAGATTATAATCTTACTGTTCTCAAGCCAAAGTGCAACTGGAAAGATGCAGGATTGCTGCATGTGCTGTTATGAACTTGCTCAATGAGGAATAAAAAAAAAAGTAACAGCTTGGAGAGAGGTTTTTTTTTTTCTCCTGGGAGCCTTTGACTCCTCTTTGGGATGGCAAGCACACTGCTTCTCAACAAGGTGACTACAGTGATGCAATCTAGCTTTAAAATGTCCCATCTATCAGCTTTAGCTGACCTCTCTATAACTCAGCTCCCTCTAACAATTAAGTGTGTGCGAACTTAAGGAACTTAACTAAGTATGTGCATGTGTGAGAGGATTAAAAAACCAAGAAGTTAGAAAAGAAGGCTAATTTCAGAAACTGCATTGATTCAAAGCAGCTTGATCTTTATTTAAAGGAAAAATTGTTACATTTAAACTATTATATATTTTTCTACTTAATAGCAAGCAGAATTGAAAGTCCAAAGATGATTTTGAAGTTCACTTGATAAATTATCTCCACACCCTGGAAAACTATTGTAATATAGCTGCTTTCAAATGTCAGACAATAAGAAAATTTTAGCCATCTGCATACCTCTGTCTCGTGGCAGGGGGTATGTGCGCATACGTGTGTTTCAAAGGTAAAATTCTCATATTCACTTGACTTGAGGAAAATTCAGACTGATGTTGCCACCTGGCATGATACCTACACTGCCAATTATCAATAAAGCATCTTAATGAAGACTGAGTACGGTAATATCTACTTCTTCTGCATGAAATTCACCAGACTACCACAAGTTTCATTGATATGATTATGTCAGGAGGGTTTATGATAGCTAAGGAAAATCTATGTTTGTTTGTTTATATTAATGGGCTTCTTATGCTTAACTGAAAACAGCATGCATTAAATGCTTGCACTGTGCTGCAAATCTGCCTCAGCTGGTACTAATGGCTCAGCTTGGAATTGTATGGCACTGTACACATGCGTATTGCCGCGGGGTTTTGAATCCTTCTGTAGTAATTTCTTTATTTTCTTCTGAAATTACAGTCACTGTCTAACTTGATATAAAGAGGACATTTTCTCACCTTTTGAATGCATTTTTGCATTTCTTCTTCCAACTCAAACTGTACTTTCTGGATGAAATTGGAAATCATATCACACTGGGAGTGAGTGAGGGACTATAATTCATGACTCACCAGCTTAATCTCCTGTATACAAAAACTTCTCAGTACAGATGATCTGTGGAGCATGCCAAGCCTCCAAGACAGAATTCACATAACAGTTGAGGCAACAATAAATTGCTATAGTAAAATTAACTGTGCTTGTGTAGGAAAACAAAATCACCATACACTCTCTCTGCAAAGAGGATCAATATGCCTACTCCCTTTGGCACTACAGGTATAAGGGCTATGTAATATGAAAAAACATTTTTGAACTGAAATAATGACCTGGAAGATTCAATCTTGGCAAGTCTTTGATGGATGCTGTAAAACTTTCTGAAAAAGGACCTCTTCACAGCTAGCATTGGTGTTTTTCCAGCATCAGTTATTATAAGTTATTATAAGTTTTTATTATCAGTTATTCACAAACAAGTTACTGCAGGGCAGTCTGCCATGGGTAGATCACCTTCTCCACAGTCCCTATACAGAATCCTACCTCTACTACATTATACCCTCTACTACAAAATAGTAAAAGCAACAAAAAAACCCTCTTTCATTGTGTGAAGCCCCTCTTTTTGTTAGCTACGCTATTGCATAGATTCTGTGGGATATAGCAGAATTACTGTGCAATAGATGACAGGTTGCTTTTAAATTATGCCTACCTCATTTTTGTTCGTGTATTAATGGGCTGATTCTGACAGCAGATATTCTGTGTTTTCTAGGAATACTACATTTTGTTTATGCACCACATCAGGCTTGCTGCCAAAGACTTAAGCTGCAACCTCAAAACCAACATTATAATAACAAGAATGTTTTACACCACATTACACTCAGCCTCAGCAATCACCTTTTTCCTTTTAATGGCAATTGCTAGTAACAAGACTGAGACAGCATGGGGTGAGCTCATGTTAGGAGATCATTTACAGTCCTAGTTGCCAAAAAGGGCAGTTCGGTCAAGTGTCAGGTTCTAGAGAAATCCTGCAAAATGTAGTGCCTAACTGCAAACCAGAATTTCTCAGATAACAGGTAGCTCTACAAGTAGCTGTCCTTTTCTGTGGCTTTCTTTTATAATATCTTTCTTCCATATGGAGTCCCTGGTAACTTACAATAACATTATTCAGTGGAACCTTTCCATCAATGAGAGAGGAAGTGTTTCTTCTTTTTCATGGCTGCCTATTTTCAGTAAATTCATGGTGACTCTTATCTCTCTGTAAAGTCTTTTTCAAGTGTCAGTAAGATATGAAACTGTTAGTGAAGGACAGACAGGCAGAAAGACAGCACAACTGAACAAGGTGCATTTTCTTGAGAAACTGTTAAAAATAACCTCAAATCTCTCAAAAATGCTAACTAAAGCACTCAAGCATAACTTTTACAAAAACCTTTGGCAGCATGCTAGAGCATCAGATAGAAGAACAGCAAATCTCCTGTCCTTACCTCTGACCAAAGCTGGATTTGGCTTCCAGCAAGCCTGAGGAGCTCTTCAGCGATACATGCCTACTGCTGATATTGCGAGAATGATTGTAGCGGCTGTAGTTCTCCTCACCACCCCAGCCACTCAACGCCCCGACCACAGCCAAGCTGCACGTCTTGCAATGGTGTGGCTTACCCAGGGCTCTTCAGCTGACAGTGCGATGACTAAGAATGATCACAGGAGTGGATGATGCTGTGGTCAAGCACCAAGGCTCTTTCCATTGTAGCAGCAATGAGAGCAGGTTAATGCAGTTACAGTGGGGAAGACCACAGCGAGAGTCCTTTGGGGACCACGAGTCAGTCTGCCAGTCACAAAGTGGTATTCTTACCTCTCCTTTGCAGGATGAGGCAACCTTTTTTTAAGAGATAGCATCCTTATGCCTTGTTCTTACTTTAACCCCTCCCTGCTCCCACACAAAAAGCTTCTTATTCTCTCTTGTTCCTAGATCCTAAGCATTTTGCTTTCCCAAATGTGTTTATTGTATAGCTCTCTTTTACAATGTTCTTATTGCAGGGTGGGTCTAGAGTATGCACAGTACTCTCAGCAACTTCACCACCCTTACAGCACAGGCCAGAGGGTCCCTTCGCTCAGCCCACTGTTAATGATCCCGTGGTGTCAATATGTTCAGCCTCCTCCCCCAGGGACCAGCAGCACAGAGGTATGCACCAGCTCGAAGCTTAGCAAGCACGTAGGGTTTCACTAACTACTTAGTGACCGCAGAGCACACCTCAGAGTATCTGTCCCGCTTTGACTTCAGTGTTGCAGTTTCAAATCTAATGTCAGAGCCAGGGTAATGTTTCCCTATGGCTGATACTCTCAAGCACCGAACATTTCCTCCTTCGAGGAAGATAAGCCACTGTGAGGCAATCTGTAGTATTTATGAGTGTCTTCCCACCAGCAACTATATCTATTCATTTTAGAAATAGATTTCTAGAATTTTGTATATAATTCTGGAAATATATGCACTGAGAGGTTCAGATCTTTCTTTACATTTCTTTCAATAATGAGGTCTGTTGAAGTAGCTTCTGTGCCTTAGTATCTCTTCTGTTAAAAATGACCACTAGTGTGGCATACAAAGAAATCCATGTCAAAGAATATAGATTTTTATTTTCTTTTAAATCAGCTCTATTTATCAAATAGATAACGTTCCAATTATAAGATGTTTTAAGAGTATGCCTGTTAAATAGCTTCAGAACACAAGTTGTAGCATATGCCAAGTCTCTACATATGGTGAAACTTTAAACAAATACTTAGTAGGATAATAACTCACAAAGGAGTTAAGTGTCCTGGTTGTACACTTTTTCCTTGTGCAAACTGTTAAAGTTCTGGGGTGTTTTTTCTTCACAAGGGCATGTCATTTTGCTAATGGATTTAACACCACCATTTGGTCCAATTTCCTCCTGTCTGCTTCAATCAGCACACAAACCACTACACAGGAGGAAAAGCATAGAGATTCATCTCCTTCATTTCAGGGCCCTCAAGGAGGCAATCTGTTATTTCTTTTCCTTTGAAAAACTGTATTTAGTGATGGGTGAAGAGATTGAGGAATAGTGTGCAGTGAGACCTTCCCTGGAGCAGAGCTGAGTCCAGAGCCATTGAGATAAATGCAGTTTCCATACAAACTACAGAAAAATACATTGACTTTTCCTATCTTTTAATTTTCATCATAGTTTTCTCTTTACTACTATTTACTTTCTTGCCGCTTTGAACTTTCTTTACCTCCTTTCCTTAAATTATAAATTTAATTTTCACTCTCACAGTCTTTTGACTGTCTCCATTTGGCTTAATTGAGACCTGTTTCTGGGAACTGCTTTTTTGAATGCAAGATGTATATTGGGTTTTGTTTGCCAGTTTTCTCTTTACGTGGAGTCCTCCTCTCAGAGCAAGTAAGTGAGCAATATAATGCTCCATATAGCAAACTTGATTAGAACAAAGTAATCAAAGTTGATTATCTTGCAAGCCTCACCTTTTTATTATATATTGTTTCTGTCATGATCAGCTCAAAGCTTTATCACTACAAAAGGTGCTAGCATGCCAGAAAAGTCTAATGGTCCATCTAGTATTTTAACTTTCATACCTGAAACTTAAAAAATATTTTCTCTTATTTTAGTGGAGCACTACTTTACTTTATTATGCACTATGGCAAAAAACAAACAAACAACCAAACAAAACTTCATTGTAAAGTGATTGAAGTAAATAATTATTAAGTGAGATCAACTAATAACTGAAGTTGTTTGAAACAACATATTTTACTGTCAGAATGTGGTGATTCCTCAAAGAATTCCCCCCAAAATATATCAGTATTTCCTTCAGTTTCTAGAAGATTGTTTTCAAGGTGGAAATCTGATTTCCTGCAAAAATATATAGTGTAAGTCACTATTCACTGCTTTTGAGAAGTTTCCTACATGTCTTCTACTATTAGGAGAGGTGTGTTAAATTTTTACTCTCTCCTGCTCTGCTTCATTAACACTAAAAGCTACAAGCACCTACATGGCCTACACTATTCATTACTTTTATATAGTTTGTACTACTCCAAAGAGTTTTTTATGTGGTTTTCTTTAGTTATATTGTCACCCTTTGGACTTTCATTTTCTATTGAAATTGAATTTTATTGGCTGTAATGCTTCTGGAATCCATCTTCCAGAGCCCTGTCTGCGAGTAACTGCAGAAATCAAGTAGTGACAGTAACAATGCTTTTGCATGTATCCACCCACAGAACAGAAACAAGACCATATGACTCCTCTGGCCAATCTCAGGTGAATAAAGTATTCATACTCACACCGACTACAAAAAATTATTATAATAAGAATTGTATTCTTTTTGATTATCAGAATACTTGGAAATGGCTGGCTGGGAGGAAATTGTTATCTTGTCCTAAATAAGAGTGGAAAATGCTAAAATAGTAGACTATTACTTGAACATGTCTCACTGACATGAATGCTTATTTAAGATAATAAAAACAATTCATGGTTGTGTAATTTAAGATTTTAGATTCAATTTTATATTTTATATGTGAATCTTTTTGATGCCAAAGCCCCTCACTATTTTAAATAAAGAGGAAAAGAGCTCCGGATTGTGTTAATTTCCATATATCAAACCTCTTCAGAAAGCTATTTTGATTTATGAGCACTGAATAGATGCAAATTTCATATAAAAAATTTGTTCAAAGGAATATTCTCTGTTTGGTTACGTGAGATCACTGAGATCATATTAATCAAATAGATATAGAAGAAAACAACACCTGATTTTGTAATCTTTAATTAGCTGTCAGTATTTGAAAGAACTTTATTAGCATTATGGAAAATATATCAGATAGTAATTACATATATGCAAGAATGGTATCAAGATGGTATTTTGGTAGTATAGGCCAATGCAAGTGAGACTTGCTTTGACCAGGCAGTTAGAGAACCTACTCTGAAGGGAAAAAAAAAAAAAAAATCCACTCATGTAGAAGCCACTGAATATGCCTTTGGACAGTGGCAAAATGAACCAATTTTCCTTAATTAAAGACTGTGAGCAGTATTTGGCGCTTACATACAACATGGTTTGTCCCGAGTAGGGTCCTGCCAAAGTAGGTCTATGAAATGCAGCCTTCCATGAACAGTCAGGAGCTGAGCTGTTTCACATCCTCCTGACAGACAGGGAAATCATCTGTGTCACTTTTCATTGTTACTCTTGCCCTCTAACTTCTCTTAGTTCTTTTGGTTGTTATGCATCAATGAAAGTGATATAACTACTAGATTTTAAAACATGCATAGGTGAGATCTATTGCAAAGAAGGTCTCAAAGGGATGGGCAGTAGACTGTTCACACATCATTTCTAAGTCAAGACAATCTTTGGTGGGCAACATTACTAACTTGAGGCTGTTGCATGGTCTGTTTAAGCTGATTGATGACCTGATTTCTGTTCATTCTAAATGGTGTGGACATTGCAAAGGTTCTCTGGCATCCTCAGGAAAGGTCAGGAGTTTAACAAATTGTACTGCAAAACTACTTTGTCACTGGTGGAGTTGACAAGACCTGGATTTATCAAGGCAGCCAAGGGGGCAATAGCCTTCTATGCTGCAGTCTAATTATGGTATGTACAGTCTCAATCATGTGACAGAATCAGTGCATTTGGTGTAATCACCCCATCCATATCAGTCTCTGTTTAGCTATTTGCCTAAGGGAAGCTAATTAATGTTTGTTGCAATGTTTTCTCTTGAAGTAGATTATAGGTGCAAGACAGACTTCTTTTCACAAAATGTTTAAAGGCATCTTGATTTTTTTTTTTCTAGTAAAATAGAGAGAAGAGTGCATATTATTGGTCTCGTGGGAAAGAGCTCTAGCAGGCAATGTTAGAAAGTGAAGAAATGAATAATACTTGTCATGAATACATTCAGGCTGAAAACCAGTAAATTTTTAATTGCCTCTGTAGTGACATTCTTACTAGTTAGAAAAATGATATAAGTAAGCTGTTTTCAGGATAGACCTTGATTCACGTGAGAACTTGCAAGTGTCCTGACTGTGATCCTAACTGTTGTGCATCCTTTGAGTGGAAGATTAGCAGTCAGGAATTAAAATTGCCAAATAGTATACTTTACTCCTTCAGTCATTGGATTTTCCTTTCCTTAATCACAGGCATAATTTTACAGCAGCTTGGATGATCTTTATCTACCTTTGATCAGAGTGAGTTAGTTCTTCATTCATAAATTTATGTCAAAACTTTATGAAAACAAATTTCAACGTCTGTTTGGCTCATGAATTATTTAAATATTGCTGGTGGTGACTCACTGTTTGAACTGAGAATTGTGTCATCCCAGTAATATGTTTTTGCTCCATGACTAGATGGCCTCCAAACAAGAAAATTCTATTTTATGTAGCAAATATTTCTGAAATGAACATTTCTGTAAATATTTTACACATGAAAATGAATAAAGGTTTGCAAGTAGATGAAAGTTTTATTCAAGAAAATGCTTGTGAAAAGTTTTTATTTTATACTTGCTTAAATCTAGACTTAAGCTACTGTTAGATGATCTTTTTTTCTGTAGTTGTTGATTCATCTCCTGTGATCTACTTCAGACCTTTTCTAATTTGTTGTTGTTGTTGTTTCCTTTCCTTTACAATGATATGTAAGGATTGAAATATCTTCCATGTTATACTAGACCTTTCTTTCAATTAGATTTGGAATCTATTTGGGAGATGCACAAAATTTGAAGGAGCAAGAAAAACATGAGAGGAAAAAATATTTAAATATCAATACCTCTGTAGGCCAAGGCAAAGAAATCTCTTTCAACAGATGAGTATCTTTCCATATGCTTAAGTAGGTGAGAAATAAGATTAGAAATGTAATGGAAGCAATATCTGCATATTCATGTTTTACAGACAGGTAGCGAACCCTTCAGAAAAAGGTCTCCCCTGCTGCTCAGCTTTGTCTTTAAGGGATTAGATCACTTGCTTAAATTGCCTCTTCCTCTTTTTGTAGATAGGTCAAATGCCACAGGACGTTGCTTTGGTCAGAGAAGTTGGTAAAAATAGACTGATATTTATGCCATTGAGAATGGGTGGTATCCTTCTTGGAGGAAAATTTTTAATGAGCTTCCACACATACACATATACCATCCAGCAGTTTAATTTTTTTTGGAAGTCACAGTTGTCTATTTTCTTTATTTTTAACTTGCATCTGTGCATCATTGCTTGCCCTCTGTTGATGTTGCAGACAAGCTAATCCTGTCTTTTTGCTTCAAGTATTTTACAAAATTTAGATCATAACAAGCACATAAAAAAATCAAATTGGAAGACGTGAATGCAATATTTGAACCTACAGCCTTGCCTTTTTTGGAGATGGAATTTCTATTTGTCTCCAAAGTTTACCACCCACAAGGAGGGAAAACAATTAAAGGTTAGTCTTGCTCCAGATAGGTGACTCAGAGATGTTCTGCAACCAACAACTGCCACTCTGGAATTTACAGTTGGGATGCAAAACCCTCCTTGGAAAATTAAAGGCTAGATTTTAGCAGATATTTTCATAGGTAGAACCCATGGATTTCAATCACTGGTTTTCAATTCATTAGCCTTCTCATAGGAGGAGAAAAGCTGGCCTTGTTGTGATAGCTAATGGTAGGACAGCCCATAGCCTGGCTGGATGTACTACCATGACAGTATATGGGGTGCAGATACTCCTGCTAGCAGCACATGGGGGAGGTTAGCATTTGTCTTCCAGGAGTTTAATTAATATCTGGTTTGGTTTTCAGGTAAGGAATTCCTTTAACAGTTGTTTGCATATTTTACAACTATCCAGGAACATAAACCCATCTAATTTGGCACCCACAATGAATAAGCAAGTAAATAAATTATGTGGCTGAGGAACAGGAAGGCCCAAGAACTTAATACTGGAGTATAAATACTTTTATTTCAGATTCCTTTCAATCCAAATCAGTAGGAAGCAGAAGGCTGATGCCATTTAATGGTGCTTGGTAGAAAATGAGCTGCAGGTTTCTCTGTTCAAAATCAATGGCTGTCTGTGCCTCCACATCCAGAGCTGCCAGTAGCACTATTTGTACATGGGTGGGAAATACTACCTGAGTTGCAAAAGGTGCTATGGCTATAGACACTGAATTTCTCTTTCAATTTTAGAGAAAAATCTTTCTAAAATCTGGAAGAACAAGATATACAAAACTTTCCATGTCATTTCCCATGTTATTCATGAGTGAAAGGTCTTTAGTCTTCCTTAAGTAAAAATCTTTTCTTCTAACTTTCTTCTAAAATATAGATATCTAGTCTAAGCAAATAAGTTATCCTTTCCTATGCTAACTACTGTTCAAAGTTCTGTATCCAGAAGGAAATTCATCTAAAAACAAGTAACAATAAGCTGGTGATTTTTTTTTTTTTTTTTCAGTTTCCATTTCCTATTTAGGACACCTAGAGTTCTAGAATAGAAAAGAAAGAAAACTTGTAAATAGCCAAAGTTCAGTAGGAGAAATAACAGTAAAAGGCTGTACAGCCCATATCTTTTGTCTGAAACTTAAATTTGACTTCCTCCCCACCCTCCAAATCTCCTTTGTATTAGTTGTATTGTTGTGGAAATGTAGATATGGTTTGCAAAGAAAGTAGAGATACATTATGAAAAATAACAAAAGAAGACCAAGGGTGTATATACTCACAGTAAAAAAAGATTGAGCTGCACAATCAGTCTTCTTTTAGAGGGAGTTGTATACATGGGCTTGTCTAGCTAATCCAATGCAAGAACCCAATCTTTTTCATACCACAGCCTCAAGCAAAATGAGAAAGATAAATAGCCCAGACCAAGTGGTTCCTTAACTTTCCATAACAAGTTGTTTATAATTTAAACCATTGTTGCTCTCAGTAATTATAGATAAGGACAAAAATCAGAGTTTGGACTGAAATACATGTTACCAAGTTGGTAATTTGCCATCCTTCACATTCCCCTGTAAAAAAATAAAGTTGTGAGTCAACTATTCAGAAACAGACGATATCATCCCAGAATAACTATCTGGAGATGGACCAACTATTATCTCATCACTAGTTAATGCAACTATATTTAAAATTAAAAGCCAGAAAAAACAACAGACGGAAGGAATGCAGTCACCAGCAAAAAAGCATTGCTGTTTAACTGTAATTTTGATTCTATGCCTCTCCCCAGGGTCCTCTTCCATCTTACACTACATCAACCGGTTGGCTCACAGATCGCTCTGCACATGGTGGAGATAAGCTGCACATGCTGCTGTGTGTGTCTGGCACACAGCGGGTCACACTGCATGGCTGTTTGCATAGCTTGGAGTTAGTTTAAGAACTTCATATCTCTCCACCACTGTTTTGGGTTTCCCCTGCCATTAGGATGCCTTCAACACCCTTCATGCTGTTTAATTTCAGCCAGAACCTCTCCTGAATGTAGAGAGCTGAGAGCAATTTTCTTTCAGTAATTTTCTAAATTATTATAAAAGGAAAAGGAACATTATTATTTAGTCCTTGCAAATCTGAGTCATATTAAATAAAAGGGAAAAAAAGAATAGTTGTTGTTCCATTATTTTTTAGGGAGAACAAGATTTTCAGGAAAGTGATAATAACTTTGATTAGACCAACTTATAAGAGAAGGAAAAGCTGATTTTTGTCCCTACAGATCTCACTTTTCTCAAAGAACAACAGAACAAAAAATATATACTTTAATGATTTTGACAATATAACATTACATAGTTGGCAGTGGAGGGAGGGAGACTGGTATGATTTTTTTGTTTTCTGGAAAATCTGAAGTTGAAATACTTTCAATTGTATGTAGATAGAGATATAGATGCACCAGGTATTTTGTTTTGGTTGAGTTTTTTTAAAAAAGCAAAACTTCAGGCTCAAACCAGATCCTTTTTAGACTTATAGATAGTTTTGGAAGTAATCCTTAGGTTGTAACATAACTTGACAGTTTGGTTTGGGGTTTTTTTGGTCGTTGTTTTTTGGTTTTGTTTTTTTTTTTTTTTTCCCCCATGTTTTTTCCAACACAAAGGATTCAAAATCAGAATTGTCTGAAATCTTGGCTAACTTAGGAGAAAGCCCAGGTTTTGGATTGTGGAAACTGAAAGCAAATCATTTTACAAAATTTCTTCCTCTTTTAAAACAAGAAATTACAAGAACAGCCTATGAAACTTTGTCTTTGACATTCATCTCATTCCCTGGCTTACTTCTGACTTATACTTTATTTGGAATGACACTTCCCTATCCCATTTATTCATAAGTGGTCATCTCTGATGGAAAAAAGAAAGAGAATGCTGATTACACTCATAAATAAGTTAAGGAAAAAATTTATTCACTTATAATCCAAGAAAAGATACAATTAAGTGGAGCATATAATTCCTTGCTGTTTATCAGAGACATTAAGAAAGAATGACTACCATTTTCTCTTGAAACTCCAGAAAAATAAACTGTAAGCCTTGGTAACCGAAGTCTATTGCCTGCTGAAGAAAGAGAGTCTGACAAATGCACCATGAAGGATAAAATAAAATTTATTAAAAGCTGAAAAGATTATAAAAAAATAATGATCATGTAGGAATGATAATAACATGGAGGATACATTGGCAGAACAGGAGTCAATCCGCAGTCTGAATCTGTGCCATGGATGGGGAAGACTAAAATCCCAATGCTGTTATCTGACAAGTTCTGGCTATCGGGTACTCCTCCTGCCCATAGATTTAGACCATGGAGTAATTATGGCTATGGACAAGTGTAAGTGAGGACATTAGCATTCTGAGAGGTAATGGCAGGATTTTCAAGTTTCTGTCTAAACTATGTAAGTGAAGACTGTAGTTACCAAACAAAAGAGAATATGAGCTTGAAAAAGTTAGGTTAGAGGTTTAATAAAAGATTAGCCTCACTATTCAAAAATAGATAAGTAATTCAAAGACTCAACACTGCATGGTTTCATCTGCCTTTTCCAGAACTGAAGCTGTACATACTAAATTTGTAATGCAGAAACTGGAATACACACGTATCTAATAACAAGGAATGTTAGATTGCCACACCGTATGAACTGGCATAGACAACTCAAAACTCATTAGCAGAAATGTGTTTTTAATTAACATGGGAAAGGGTGTTGTCAAAATTCTTTCTACACCTACTACAAACCAATACCAAAATTGAAACCATGCATGAATCTTAGAAGGAAATTATTTGTAGTCAGTATGCAGCAAGTTTTTTTTCTCTTTTTTTTTTTTTTTTTTTTTTCGGGTATCACTTTAAATGTGCAATGCACACTGACGTGTGGTGCTATACATTTGGCATAGAGCTCAGCTTAGTAATGATGAATCTTCCTGGCAGTCAAATACCTAGTCGGATCAGATCATGGAAATAAGCTTTTTTGGACTGAGGTTTGCATGGAATTGTGCCGGTATGTGTGCACCATCCCCAGGCTGAAAGACTGTTCCATTTCAACAGTTTGAGTGGAAACTGATAGTTTCTTTTGTCTTCAGAGCAGTAGAGACATAAGAAAAAAGGTGTGTTTTTTATTACTTCTGTTTTCCTTCAAAGGAACTCAAGAAGCATGACAATAATTTTGCCAGAGAGAAATAGAGAGGAAAAGTGCAAGCACAGTTTCAGCTTATACAGTGTTCAACAGGTTTAAATAAAAATGCTAGTGATGCAGAGGGTTTTTACCCTAGACTCTTCCAGCACTAAGCTTTCTTGACTTGGCATGGCAAAGCAATTTACCATTAAAAGAATTGTGAAGATGAAAACCATAATGGTTTCTTAAGGCACACACCATGGTGGCAAGAATTAATGTGTCGCCATTTCAGGTGTCTAAATGAAAATATATCAGCAAATAGAAACATCTACACTGGAAAGAGGTGGAGACTGAAGTTTTGGTAGAAGATAAGATGTGAGGTTGATCAGTGTCAAGAGGAATTTTATGACTTGCCTTGAATCCTATATGAACCCATTTGCCTTCCTGCTTGTTCACCCTGGCTCGTAGAGATGCTTAAATGAATAAATTTACAAACGCAACTGATTTAGTCTCTTTTTACATTTACTTTGCAACATGATAAAAACATCAATATTTATAAAAATACTTGATTCTCGAACCAATGGTGGCTGTAATGCTTTTTAGTGGTGGTGGGTGCTTAAAAAAAAAGAAGAATGCTGCAATTTTGGAATAAACTTAGTTTCTATGTGAATATGTATAATGCAAGTTTCAGAAGTGTATGGTATAAAAGAAGAACAGAACAGGTTGTTCATTATCAAGGTACTACTAAATGAGAGAGCTTTTATGGCTTTAAATAACTTAAAACGTTTTCCTGTATGCTCCTTTTCTCACTCAGAGTAACTACATGCCCATATAGGTGAGCTTGTGGATAGCCAAACAGATCCTCATTGTATGCCATGGCATAGGTGTATGAATCCACAAGATTTCTGTAGTATGTTCAAGCCCCTCTTCAAAACCAAACCAAACTAAACCCAAACAAACACAACAAACCCCAAAACCAACCAACCAAATAAATACCTGTGGAGATTTCTTATATTTTGTAACTATTTGCATGCTAGAGCTTGTGCTACCCTCAAATTTACAGCGATATGCAGGTATGGTAAAAAATGTTGGATCAAATAAACAAATATATTTGATTTGATAAACAGATATATTTGGTTTACATGGCAAGGTTTTGGTAGTAGGGAGGGCTACAGGGGTGGCTTCTGTCAGAAGCTGCCAGAAGCTTCCCCCATGTTCAAGAGAGCCAGTGGAAGAAGGCCCCACCGCTGTCCAAAGCCGAGCCAATCAGTGACAGTGGCAGAGCCTCTAGGGTAACATATTTAAGCAGGGGAAAAAACTGCTGCGGAAACAGGAGCAAAGGGAGGCATGAGATGTGAGAGCAACCACCCTGCACCCCCAGGCCAGAGCAGAAGGGGGGCAGGAG
>JMFS01017954.1:0-34765 GCA_000699545.1 Podiceps cristatus
GCTCATGTCCACATTCCACATTTTCTCATCCTCCACTGCTTCCTTCCAGGGTGCAGCTATGTCATATTTTGCCTTCTTTACTTTTCTCATTACTGCTTTCTTCCTGGCCTGTTACCATCATGGGTTCACTTCAGTTGCTGCCGCGCCAAAATGCCGCCTTTACCAGCAGAAAGAACCTACAGAGATGAACCCACAAGCTGACGGCTATGATGTTGGTGCGACCACTTTGCTGCAGCCCCTTCAGCCGGGTGCTCCTTGGGAAGAAGGTTCCTCCTCCATAGCTATTTGAGGGCAAACTCTAAGAGGGGGTTGGCTTAACTTACATCAGGCTGCATCTGTCTTACAGCAGCAGCCTTTGGGGTGTGGGGGCATTAGTACAGAACCCATGCAACTGCTGCTAACTATTTCCATAGGAGATGAAAATTCTGGTTTCCCTCCCATCTCCTTCCTCACCCCTCTATGCTGTGGTCAGGCTTTCAGGGCACTTCCTGTGCTATTCATGTCACTCCTTTTCCTGGGTAACTTCTCTTCTAGTATCAGCCCTGCCTCCTGAAAGCTTTCCATAAACGCGTCTCTCATGATCTGCAAAATATTAATGCCCTTTCATGTTGCTCCCACTGCCATTCCCTTTTGGCCAGCCTCGTTCCTCCTCCATTAGAGCTGAAGTGGTTTTGTCCTGGTTGGTGCATGCAATTCATGGCCAAAGGGATGCTGACAAAGCTCCCCCAACGCTGTCTTGCCCTGGGAGACTGGTGGAAGAACTGGAGGCGCTGGTCCAGCTCAGTTTGAGAAAGATCACTTGAAGGCTGAAAGGGGATGACCTAATCCCACTCATGCAAACAGACCTGAACTGAGCTTGGGAGAAAAGAGGGGTTTTAATAAACTTCTCTTTACCAGCTAAACACTGGCTTCGGGTTTTACTCTGTACACACATAAATCTTTACTCTCTAAATAACGCATAATAGCCACACAGGTTCTGCAAATTCCAAAAACATGCATTTGGATCTGGCTTGACCACTCTTTTGGAATTTATTGATTTGTAAGTAAGGGGAGTGGACTCTCAACTATGTGGACAATTAATATTCTATGTTTTTCTCCTGGTAGAATAAAATGGCATAAAAATCTTAATGCCTAAAAGCTGATGTATAAAGCATGCTATGAACTAACCCCAGGAGATGGTTTACATTTTTTCTCTAGGTAATGTGTACACAAGAACTTTGCCGCAGCTTGCAGGAGCTGTGTCTGCACTTTCTGCCACAGTTGTTGCAACATTTTCCTGTCATGTAGTGTCAAGTCATGGCAGTGAAACCATAAACGCGAGGCTCAAGAGCCTTAGCGTTGGTCACTGTCTGTAGCAGTGCTCTCTGTACTTGCAGCAAGCAGGTCTGCTACGCAGCCTTTTGCTCTTATGTATAAGAACTGGCTGATTTTCCCTCAAAACAGGGTTCTGTAATCTCTCCAGGTAACCACCATTCATTCGAGATGCCTCTTGTTTCAAACTTTCCCAGTGTGTCCGAGCAATGCAGTAGGGGTTTAGTATGTAACTATGCTTCAGTGGTGGCACTGAATCCCCAAATCAACCTTTCTTGTGTCCAGTTTAAAAAGTCTGAGATCTGCAGTCCTCCATGCCCTACATACCCTTCGTGTTTGATACTCTGAATAAATCCTTGCCCTACAGCAGGCTCATTATTATCAAGAGAACTGGGGGAAAGGAGGTGGAATAAGTAGGATAAGGCAAAGCCACAGTAATACAAAACATATGTAAATTAGGCTACGAGATACTGTAATAAGGATGTAATCGAGGGGGAAAGAAAAAGAAAATGAGTCCTATTGTTGCTTCAGCAGCAAAAGCCAGTGTCTGTCTGAGGTGGTAAACCCACCCTTCTCAGGGCTGCGGAGAGGCAATTATACTCCTAAGCTCGGTGCATTCCATGCCAAGGCGCTGTGAACGTCCCCGCATCAGTGGTGACGGAGAATCCCCAGGCCTGTGGCCGGCCAAGGGGTGCCCATGGTTCACCCGAGGCAGAAGGGCAGGGAGCTGCCGGGGCTGGTTGGCGCCAGCCTGCCTCTCTCCAAGGGTCAAGGGAGCTCCGCCATCACTCACTGCCTGTCCACAAATGCTTGGCAAGCGAGTCTGGATGCCTCCACCATCTGCGTGAAACCATTCCAACCATTTAGATTAAGCGTTGACTTCAGTAAAATGTAGGGCTCCTAACTGACCTGACATAGTCCATATGGAGTAGCTGCCACAGATAGTGACTTTCTTGACAGTGATTAATCACTCCTTCTAGTTGTGTATTTGTCCCTGGTTACTTGACACAGTTCTTCCCTAATAGCTTTTGAATAGTTCTGGGGTATTCATATGACCTTGGCTTTGGGGAATAGCCCATCTGATGACACACATTAAATACTTCAATGTAAGCTTGGCTGCTTGTCATCAAACTAACTTGGACACTAGCTTTTGGGTTTTTTCTTTCCCTCGTGTACACCAGGATCCGTCCTTTCCTGCAATGGGAAACACTTCAGCCGGATTGCGCTTGGTTTTGGTGGCACCATTCACGGCAGGCTGGATCTGGGCATGTCAGGACCATCTGTGATTCCACCTCCGTATCCTTACCTGTCCCTTACAGTCACAGGCATGACAAGCAATCTGCATTGCTGACACTCCTTGCTTTCAAACTAGCAGTTAAATGATCTGCAACTAGAGTCAATCATTGCTCAGACAGAAAGCAGCGAAGCTCTCTCACACCCCAAACTGAACGCAGTTTCTCTCTCAATCTGAACATTGTTTTCTTCAAAGGTACGAGGTACGAGATCCAGAAGCAAAGGCAATAGGTCTTCCAGGCCGATCTACAATCAATTGTGAGATTATTACACCCACTTCATACGGGGAAGCATCAGCAGTGAGAGTCAGAGGCATCGAGGCACTCCAGGAGGGCCTGTGCCGATGAGATCAGCTTCTCAGCTCCTTCCCCGGCCGCGGGCAGCGTGTGCGTGGGTCAGCGCTGGCTCTCTCCTCTCTCTGCCAGGGCAGCCAGGGGCTGCTGGGTGAGGCGGTGCCTCACCAGTGCCAGGAAGCAATCTATGGGTGGAATTTGCAGCAAAAGGATCTTAAAGCCATTTTCAGATTTATTTTTTTTTTCCCCATTTTTCCTTGTGATTTATAGAAATTGTTTTTCCCAGCAGAATGGCTGGAAAAAATCAACTTACATTTCTTTTTGCTTTTCCTATCCATCCAGACACCCTTTCAGACTTGGACAGGTGACTGGCTTGCTGAGTATAAGGACTGGTGATGTGTCAGCTGAACCTCAAGGACTCGGTAACTGCACACCCTGAGTCTAGACCCCAGCTGCAACGTGGCGTCATTTAAGCTTAATTCAACCCAGGGTGACTGCTAAGCTGAGCTGTATTAGCTGGAACTGTGCTGGTTAGGAAGGCATGTATTGTCGTCTGAGAGCAACACCGGGTCAGCTGGTGCAGCCTGACCACATGCCTGAGCTTCTCAAGGACTTTTGGAAGTTCTTGTGCTGCTCCCCATCTCCAGCTCCACAAATACTGCGCTGTGGAAGTGCCAGCGCCTCAGGAATGCTCTCTGCCATCTCATCCATGACTCACAACCAAATAGTTGTTACAGATGGTCCTTTCACTTAAAATAAGACCTGATTTGTTTAATCTTGAAATAGTTCTTGCCATGTTCCTCATCTTCCATTTGCAGATAGACTTGGGGGACTGCTTGGGATGACTACTGTGGCAAATGTATCCTTTCTGGGTAGTAGCTGTTGCTCTACACGGGATACTGGGTTAGCTGTGACCTTGAAATCACCGTAGATACAGACAGCCCTATCTGTTTTCATGACTATCACCAGCTGTTTTGTCCAAGAGTTTAGCTAATTTTTCTTTTTGGCTGGAGTTCACGAATTATTTTCTTTTCGTATAAACAAGTACAAGATGTTTTGTCAGTCCAGCTACATTGTGGCTGACCTACGCTGTGTAATACCTTGCTTCAGATCACAGAGGCTGAGTATACACTGTCTGCTGTTGTGGTACTTATATTATAATAATGTTCAGGAGAACAAAGATTACTTGGGCATGTGTTTTTAGAAAAGGGTTTTTCTGTATCGCCTCATTTCTAAGAGATCTTTGATGATCCCACCGGTAAATTGCCAGCACAGTGAATCATGTTTCACGTTAGATGCTATTCTTGTCACTTTAAAGGATTCCAAATACTACTTTTGTTTTTTGTGAACCGAAAGAGGCAATTACATAGACATTACGGCTTTCTCCAGTCATTGCACATTGTTGTATGCAAACTGAAGAATATGAAGTTAACCAGCATTGACTTTCTAAACTGGTGGCTGGGTTTGATTTGCTAGCTGCATGCTTTCTGCTGGTGCCCCATCCCTTGCAGTTTTTATGTGATTTGTCCTTGAACAAATGACAATGAGTATTGTGAAACTGTCCCTTGTGATGGAAGCAGCGCATTCTTTGAACATCCTTCAAGCTGTACTTTCCACTTGACCCCTAAGCATGGCTGTTGGATGGATTTTGTGATGCTCCCAAACTCTCCAGCATCTTCAGTGAGTCTCCATTGAAATGGTAATTTCTACAGCGTACTTCAGCCTCATCTCAGCTTTAGATAAAAATTAAATGTGGATTGCCTCATTCTGCATATTGAATACTAAAAGATGCGCTCATTTGTCCTCTCTGCAGACACATGATGCTCTGCCAATTTCCTTAATCCAGGCACAGAAGCAGTCAGCAATTGTTTCCATTCACTTTTGATTCCATCTGTAAAAGGAAATACCTGCAATCACGGGAGGCTTTTTAGAACACGGATTTTGTAGAACTTGCCCAATTTCAACAAACTTTTTGTCTGCTGGCTTAATGGGCACTATCTGGCTGCACATCAGGGTGTCGGTTTTAGCTCCCCTTGTGCTGCCGTGTGTGTTTCATCGCAGAGATCATCTGTTATTTTAGGATTTCCCCATCTCTCAGCAGCCCTCTACTGACCTACCAAAGAAGTCCAATCCCCCTCCACCATATTTTAAACTTTTCTTTGTAAGTGGATTGCTCACTGGCCTGATGTCACAGCTTATATTTAATATCAATTTTCACAGATTTTCATGAGTAGTCATCCCCTATTCCACCTACTTCTAGACTGGTATCCCATCCTCGTCTTGCGTTTTTGCAACTTCTCTGGCTCTGTGGTGTTAATAATACCCAGCAACCCTATGGCAGGATGCCCAGTAACACTTCTTAGTTATGTACAGAAAGACAGGAGTAGATACATGAATTCACTACCATTTTTCAGAGCAAATGAAGGCAGGGAGCTTTATTAGAAGGCTCACAGCTGATTTAAATTAATATTAAATATTACCAACTGTGAGGCTTTACAAAGCCTCATTTTCCAGAATGTACTCACTTTTGTAGCAAGGCATCAAACCCAGATTTGGGCACGACGGGGCAGATAGCAGCTCAAAGCCCAGGAACCCTGGAACCTGCCCCCAGGCACCCATCGCCCAAGGAGAGGGTGCGGAGGGATGTAAGGTCCTGGGCTCTGTCTGCTGGATGAAGGTCCAGTATTTACTCCTTGTGCCTGGCCGGGTGCAACTTGTTCCTGCGATAATCGCAATACCGTGGTCCAGCCGGATGGATAAAACCTAGATGCGTGTTCATAAGAGCTTGGCCATAGATAACCCTGTTGTCACCTGGCTCAAGACAACATCTGCCGCAGCTGAGCCCTTCACTGCTTGCCAGGAAGGTGTAGCTGGGAGCATGGCAGAGGTACAAAGGCTGAGAGTCGTTTGCTCTATCCAGCGCATTCGAATTATGGGATGTGATGCATGACCTTCCAGAAATTGGACTCAGAATTTCACAACGGTTTCCCTTTTTTTGCCATTTTGTCCTGAGCTAGTCTGAGGCAATCAAGTCAAGTGACACAGATACAACTCATATTCCTCTTTAATTTCTACTCCAAACTATGTTGTTCATTACTTCCTTTTTTCTTGGTCTTGTTTGGTTGGTTGGTTGGTTTGTTTTGTTTTGTTGTGTTTTGTTTTGTTTAAAAAAAAAACACACACAAAACAGAAAAACCAACAATTGCAAGAAAAGCAATTCGCTCAGAGCATGTCTAGAAACCAGGCAGCTACTAGTTTCACTTCCCTTGTTCTCTGCCACTCTCAGTGACGTGCAGTGAGAAGCAGGAGCAGTGAAATACAACGCGTGGCATTTCAGGAGGTTTCTCGCTCCAGGTCCTTGAGTGATACCCATGCTGCGTTCTCCTGCACGCCTGGCCTCCTGAAGATGCCCAGGAGAGGAGCATGGACGCTCGCGGTGCTGCTGCAGCTGGCGCTGGTCCCGTCACAGCTGGCAGGCTGCCTGCTCAATCCCTGTCTGGAGGTACGTGATCTCTAAATGAGCACGAAATCCTTCTGTTTCTCTGGTGCCACTTTTCCTTCTGCTTGGGAGATTTGTGCATCAGGTCTGTTGTGTGTTAGTTGCCTTACGAATGCCCATCTTTTTTTCCAAGGCTGTTACCAAGGCAATTGAAGTATTTGAAGTAAATGCTGATCTCAAAAACATCTGAGAACCAGAACCAGCAGTATGAACCATTTCTTCTTGCTGGCTTCCTGTACCTTTGAGGTTACTACAGTACAGTCAGTCTAATAAATTATGTTTCCCTTCAGGAAGAGGTCTAAACTTTGTCTATATTTCCTGCAAAATACAGTATTTTCACCCTGTTTGTACTGTAGAGTGATTTCACCAGTACCCCAAGTACCTTTTACAAACTTTTGCCGACAATTATTACTTACAGAATAACCATGGTTAGAGTTGCCTGCTTATCTGCAGCGTAACGAAGCTGGGAGCTGATCCCAGACACAGAACGCATCCCGGTGTGTTTGCTTTCCTGGCTCTCTCAAAGGTTGCTGCAGGTTCATCCATAGCCTCAAGGAACACTGTCCTGTAGTTTTGCACCTGCTTCAATCAGCAAGAAATGTAGCTCTTCCCAGGGAGCAGGACTTGTTCTATTAGAAGTGGGAAAACTGCTTAGGATATATAAGATTATTTCCTAAAGCTCAGGGCAGCTCATTTAGAAATTAACTACAAGGTCAGTCATTCTGCTCCTGCTTTCCTGAGAGTGTAATTTTCTGGCACTTCATGAAGAGCAGATGTTGACCGTGATTGGATCTGCCACTGTTATAGGTCACCCCTAACACGGCTTTCAGATGCACGGGACTGAACGTCTCTGGAGTTCCAGCTGAAGTCCCAAATACCACCCAGCACTTGGATCTCAGTTTCAGCAATCTGAAATCACTGGGGTCAAATAATTTTTCTTCGGTCCCTGAACTGCAGCTTCTGGATCTTACAAGGTAATGAGCTCTTTTATGTGGGTACTGGTTAATCTGGCTTCACCAGCTGGGCCACCATGGTTGCTTATTTTGGGGTCTGTTGGTCTTGGCTGTTCATTTTTCTTTGCTTGTGACTTTATCCCCGTGTCTGTCTCTCTGCACATCCCCATGGTCAAGTGACGTACAGCTTTTAGTCCAGTTACCGAGTGCACACCCTTTGCGCAGAACTAGGTCTGTCAGTCTGATCTTGTAGGCTGGGATGTGAGAAGGAGGAGGAAGATGTTTTACTTCTCTCTGAACAAGAAAAATGTCAGACTTTTCACTGTTACAAAAACTCTGAAGTGGAACATCTTGGGTGAGCTGTTTTTCTAATCACAGTTTAAAAAAAAAAAAAATAAATGAAGGTACATTCATTTTCTAAAAGGCTGTTTTAAAATATCAACATATTCTCTTTTCCCTTCTTCTCACATATCTGGGGGAGGCTTATTAGCAAATTTGAATTGATGTATAATTTCCATTGACTTGAGACAACAGTTTCTCTGGGTAAATTGTTTCACTGAAAAATGTCACTCAGTCCCATCACAGTTACAGCTCTGAAGGGGCTGAGTGGCAGAGCAGGTTTGCTGTAAGGCACTGGCTGGATTATAAAACTAATTTTGCTTGAATTCATTGCAGAATGGATTTGGATCTCAAATTCTGGATCTTCCCATATGAAACCATCTTTAGGTGGCCACTCTCTTTTTCCCCTTTTCCTTTTCTCCTTTAGAGCCAACATGGCCTGGGATCTGTTCCCTCTTAGATATCATCAGCAAAACTGCTGCCAGAGTTGTGAGCTTTGCCACTGCTGCACCACGCTGGTGCCGGCGGGACTGCCCAGATCTGACAGTCTGAAGGCTGTCAGGGTGCAAGGCGTAAGGCAGTGCTGTGTCTGGTTGTCTCTCCCGTCGATGATGGTCATTATGATGTTACTTTGGCCTAAACAGAAAGCTAGAGTTCTCCTTTCCTGCTGCCCACATGAATTTTTGACCTTCACTGTGGCTCAAGGTCTCTTGTTTTGCAATTGAACTTCAGGTTTAGAGAGGGAGGAGGTGAGAAAGAGTCTCCTGCTGTGGAAGGGTGTCCTTTGCACATTCAGGAGTGCTGGCTCTGCCCAGCACAGTAAAGCCAAACCAACCCCCGGCATGAGGTTGAACCTGAGGACGTTGCACCAGCACTTCGTGCAGTAGCATTAGTGAACATGAAAGGGACAGTGTTTCATGCACATTTATTCTCTTTTCCTGCCCAACAGGTGTCACCTCCATACAATAGAAGATAACGCCTTTAAGGATCTTCATAAACTTTCCACCTTAATTTTAACTGCCAATTCCCTTCAGTACCTGGGGACACTAGGCTTCTATGGCTTAACTTCTCTGAAAAAACTAGTAATGGTGGAAACCAGCATGGCCTCTCTGACTGATCTACCCATTGGACACTTGCATAACCTGCAGGAGTTGAATCTGGGCCACAACAACATTGCTTCATTGAAGCTTCCCAAATATTTCACCAACCTGACCTCTCTCAGGTACCTGAGCTTTCTCTCTAACAAGATCACATATATCTCCAAAGGAGATCTTGATGCTCTGAGGGAAGTGAACAGGCTCAACCTCACACTGGTGCTTTCCTTGAATAATATAAAACACATACAGCCAGGGTCCTTTGCAAAGGTTCACCTTGGTGAGCTGGTTCTAAGGTCTTCTTTTGAGAACTTCAATGTGATGCACAATTCTCTTCAAGGCCTGACTGGTTTGCAGGTCAACAGACTTATAGTTGGAGAATTCAATGACAATCAGAGACTGGTAGACTTTCAGAGCGGACTCTTGAGTGGACTGTGTCACGTGCAAATGCAAGAATTTGTCTTAATCTGTTTCAGGGAGTTTGAGAATAACACAGACACTCTTTTTAACTGCATAGGCAACGTCTCCAGTATTCGGTTGGTGGACCTCCAACTTGATGAGGTGTCAGAGGTTCCTATGTTCTCTCAAGTGAAACAGCTGGAATGCAAGAAATGCAAGTTTAAGGAAGTGCCTGCCGTGAAGCTGTCTCTTTTCAAGGAGCTGAGAGTTCTTCGTATTGTCAAGAGCAAACACCTCAATAGCTTTGAGCAGAAATTTGAGGGTCTAAGTAAACTGGAGGTCATAGACTTGAGTGAGAATCACCTCTCCTTCACTCGCTGCTGTTCCCCTCGGTTTCACAAGTGTCCAAATTTGAAACACTTGAACCTAAGCTTTAATTCTGACATCAGAATTACTGGAGATTTTACTAATGTGAATAATTTGTTATATTTGGACTTTCAGCACACAAATTTATTTGGTCCTGGCACTTACCCTGTCTTTCTATCCCTGCAGAAACTCATTTACCTCGATATTTCCCATACTAGAACTCATGTTAAATCTCAGTGTACATTTTGTGGCTTGAATTCTTTGCAAGTGCTCAAGATGGCAGGAAACTCCTTTGAGAACAACAAATTAGCCAACAACTTCAAAAATTTAAGTCACCTCCACACCTTGGATATTTCAAGTTGCAAATTAGTACAGGTGGATCAAAGTACATTTGATGCCCTCTCTGAACTAAAAGAGCTAAATATCAGCAACAATAAGCTACTGACCTTTGATCCTGTAGTCTACAAGCCGCTCCAAGCCCTCACAGCCCTGGATTTCAGCCACAACCAGCTGAGTGTTCTGTTGGACTCAGGCCTGGAAATCCTGCCTGACAGTCTGGTCCTGTTAGACATCTCTCAAAACCTATTTGAATGCTCTTGCACATACTTGAACTTCCTGAAATGGGTCAAGGAAAAGCAGGAGCTACTGCAGAACAAGGAGTCGATGATATGCCACGCGCCTGTGTACATGAAGGACATGAGGCTGTCAAGCTTTGATCTGTCCTCCTGCCAGCTCAATGCAAGCACAGTGGCATTCTCAGTGATCATGCTGCTCGCTGCAGTGGTGTTCCTCTCCCTGATTTACAAGTACTACTTCCAGCTATACTACTCATTGGTGCTGCTCAGTGGGTGTAAACACTCTGCAGAAAGGGGTGAAACCTATGATGCATTTGTCATCCACTCCAGCAAAGACCAAGAATGGGTGATAAATGAGCTGGTGGAACCCTTAGAAGGAGGAACACCTCCCTTCCAGCTTTGTCTTTACTTCAGGGATTTCCTACCGGGGGTACCCCTTGTCACCAATATCATCCAAGAAGGTTTTCTGAGTAGCAGAAATGTCATCGCAGTCATCTCTACTGACTTTCTGGAGAGCAAGTGGTGTAGCTTTGAGTTTGACATTGCCCAGTCCTGGCAGCTTGTTGAAGGAAAGGCTGGAATCATCATGATTGTACTAGGGGAAGTAAATAAAGCCTTGCTGAGGCAGAGGCTGGGGCTGTCCCGATACCTGCGGAGGAACACCTATCTGGAGTGGAAAAACAAGGAAATAAGCAGGCACATCTTCTGGAGGCAGCTGACAGGAATCCTGCTAGAAAGCAAAAAATAGAATCACGAGGAGGTAAAGCTCAGGTGAAGAGAAAGAGGGATCACTTATGTCGCGTCTCCCATCCCAGCCTGGGCTGATGGCGGGTGCTCAGAAGTTGATTCTGCTGTGGCTGTTCAGAGTTGGAGGAAGTGGATGGAGGCACTGTAAAAGCACTACAGAAATACCTGTCTCGCTGGTGGCTCTTTCTCAAGGGAACTTGCAAGCTAAGGGGTGACAACAGCTAGGAGAGCTGCACATGCCCGAGCTCCGTGTTTGTCTGACCGAAGCTGGTCCAGCAATCCACACAGGTCTGGTGGGTTGGTAAATAGATGGACTGCTCTTACTGTCATTTTTCTGCCTCTGAAACTGGATTTGGGTCTTGGGGTCATTTACCCAGTGGAACTTCAGGGTCTGTTGCTTTGAGTGGACCCCAGGATCTCCAGAGGAGAGAAAAGGCACAGGATTCTTGGCTCTAAAAATGGTGGGAGGCAGAAACAAGATTTGGATCCTGAAAGTCTTGGATCCACCTCCTTAGACGCCGTGACTGAGGGGGAAAAAATCCCTACAGAGGGGAATGGGGTGCCCTGCAGCCACAGACCACCTGGCAGCTACTCCATGAAGCTGAGCGGTCACGTCATCACTGTGGCGGGAGGTTGCTGTTGGTAGGAAATTTCCCCAACATGTTTATTTCAGTTTTCTTTAAACCAAGACCAAATATTGAAACCCCCAAATACTTCCATCACCTGGAACTCTTTCTTATATTCAGAGTATATAGCATTTGAGAGAGTGGTTTTATGTTTTCTTGTGGGATCCAAAAATCAGTTGGACCAGAAGAACCCGTAGAAATGCTTAACATCTTTAAAATCAAGGTATTTCTTTGTTCCAATTGCTTCTCCCCATCCAGTGTTTCTGGATATACTGTGTGGTTCTGCCCTATATGAGCAAGACTGAGCCTGAACAAAGTGGTTTGATGTTTACAGACAGTCAGTTCTAGAATAAGCTTTTCCGCTCTCAGAACCAGCCTTAATTCACTGTTGGAAGGTGCTGTGGGAGCCTCCAGCCCACAAGTGGAAATGGGCTTTGGATGTGTTTGGACCTAGCAGTGAGGCTGAGAGCCCCTGGTCCTTCTCCGCATCGTGCTGTGGCAGCCCCTGGTCCCGCTGGGATGCTCAGCCTTTCCGAGGGTTCAGCTGCCGCACTGGACAGTCACCGGATGGGAGAGCTTTGCCTTTGTTTCACTGAGGATGTGCCGGACATTTTGCAGGGAGAGGAGAAAAGTCTGGGTTAGCTAAACGATATGTACCCCAGCTCTGCCCTGAATGAAGGGAAGTCTAAATGCCATTGAATCATATTACAGAGCACTCCATTGATGTGCCGAGTATTGAACACTGCCGGAGTATTGCTCTCTATTTGCAAAAGGCTTTGGTTGGGATTAATCACTGAATTAGTCTAGTTTTAAACTTGCAAATCCTTCTATAATCAATGACGTTCTACAGCGGTAAAACAGAAGCAATTGAGTGGTGAATCAGAGCTGATATTTATTCAGAAGAGAGGGCCTGATCCATCTCACTTTTCTAAGCACCAGTCAGCGACATCTCTGACATCTCCGCGGAAGGCAGTGATAAGGGAGATCGACATCAGACACTATTTGCAAAAGAGGGAGAGCTAGTTCCAGGGCTTGTGCTGGCAATAGCTGAATCACGGTTCCCTCTGCGGCTCTGTCGACAGTATATTAGGATAACACTACCAAACCCCCCATGGCCCTCTCCAAGGATTTTTGTGATCCCTGAGACAAAGCTTTAATAAAACTAAGCTCGGTGCTGCATTCACTCGCCCGGTGAGTTTGTTTTGCATTTGCTAAGTGCTGTTGCAGCGGTTTCCGAAGCGCCGTGCTCCTTCCCTCCGCTGCGACTGGCGGGTCCTGCCAGCAGACCTGGGGGGGCCCCTGCCAGCAGACCTGCCTCTCACCCAGGGCTCGGGGCTGCTTTACCTGGGGGTGGGGGGCGGGGCGAGAAACCAGGGCACAGCTTGAGTTCCCTGGTTTGAGGGCAAAGGAGAGCATGGAGGACAAAGCAAATATTAGCCCAGATTTCTGCGGCTACAGGTTAAGCTGGAAGACAAAAGAAAGGACAAATTAAATAGAGTGGGAGTTCCTGCTCCTGAGCCGAGCAGCACTGAAGTTGCATTTCCCCCTCACACCTTCTGTCTGTGGCTCCTTTACAAACAATTCAGTAACACAAACCACAGAGTCCTATGATTCTTGACTGTTATTATGACTTTCAGAAAGCCTGCAAGTGGTTCTGGGCCCTATAATAAGGGTTTAGGACCGTTCTGTTTAAAAAGCGAGTGTTTGTTGTCTATCAAAGCAACTTCAGGAGGGGAGCTGGAGTGATGCGGAGGGGAGGCTCCCACCTGTACAATTTAAAAAGAAACCAGACACTTGTTCTCCTCTTCCTGTTCAGAGTCTCCCCAGCAGAGATGGATACGAGTTGCCTCAGGCTTTCTCACTGCCTGCGAGAAAGCACAAACCCCCTCGTAGCTTCTGGATGTGACAGCGAAATGGTGCAGCGAGACAGAGACTGGAGGCTGGGGCATGCAGGAACCAAGGGAGTCTGGAAGAGGTTCATCCTCTGCAAACCCCACGTCACTACCCCTCCTGCTTCCCTCCACGCATTTAGAGATCTCACTTGCGGTTGGTGCTTTGGAAACACAAGTTGATTTCTTTTATGGCTGAGACCTTCAGCAAGAGAACCGGGATTATTATTTTCGTTGCTGCCTGGCACGCCGAGGCTCCGGAGGACAGTCTGGCCGGTGACACGAACAGCCCTTGACGGGACCTGGGTGCCAGGCGCAGCCTGTGCTGGGAACGCCCGTCCCCTCTGCGCACGAGGGGGGTCACTGACCTGCCCTACCAGTACCCCTCTTCTGTATTTTGTGGTTTATGAGTCTAGGGGGGAAAAGACTACGTGAACAATTCTATTTTCACAATTTACCCAGCAGAGAAAAAGTAGATTTGTTTTTGGAAGACTCAAAACAACTTTCCCCAATACTATAAATGGGAAAAATATTGTGGTTCAAACAGGAACATTCACAACAATTTGCCTTTGTTATAGGAAGCAATTTTCCAAAGGAAAACTCTGAACGTTCTCATGTCTCCAAACATGTTGGCATGCATTGTTCTTTGACAGTGCTCACTGTGCAGCAGGTAGCTTTGATATTATTTACTCATTTGGGTGAATAAATGAGCAGCCAACCAAACATCCGTGCGGGTCTGCATTCATTTCTCATGTAAATAGCTGAACATGTTCCAGTGATTAAAGCATCTATTTTACCCAGGTCATAAAAACAGCTGGAGGTGAAGCTCCAAAGGGCTGCTGCATCCAAGCTATTTCGTTTCGTTTATAATGGGGATGTGCCCTGATTTCAGCAGGTACTTAACGTCACCCATGCAAAACGCGGGTACAGGTGGAGCTCCGGTCCGGCGTGCATTGCAGAGGGTGACGTCTCAGAGGCAGCTGTCATGGTGTGCCGGCGTGTCAGCCAGCTGAGGGGTGCAGTGAGGGCTCGGAACAGAGCAAACCCTCATGAGCTGATGGCAGTTGTGGTCTCCATGCCGCGGCAGAGACATTACGTAAAAGCAGAAAACTAGAGCCGATTGCCTCGGTGCCTGCCTGGACCTGGCTGGCTGCAGGAGCAGCTCTGCGTGAATGCTCCCTTGGCCTCCCGAAGTATCAGCACAGACTTCCAGTATCAGGTTAAAAAATCAAAGAAACAAGAAAAAGCATCTGGTTTCTCTGGCCCGACTGCTACTTGACAGGAACAGGTTGAAACTTTTCAGGAAGAGTGTCGGTCCTTTGGGAAATGCTATTTTGTGGGTGGTTTATGTAATTTAATGCAGTAGCATAGTGAATCTATGGAACAGAACTTGTCATAGCAAGGTTTCTGGTTTAGTAATGCATGGGGCTGTAACCTTGGAACAGACACTTTGCATGGAAACAGTGATATTTTGCAATGTTTTGGAGGGATGGGAAAAAAGGATCTCAAGTAAAAGTTAAATTGCTCCACAACATCATTTTAAAAAACGTCACTTTAGGCTTATGCCGTTGTTTACCAGAATACTTTTTGGTTCTGAAATTTCTTTCTATTTGTATACCCTGACTAGCCTCCCAAAGCAAAACCAAAAGGTAAAAGCGTTTCCACCTACCCAAAGTAAAACCCACAAATTATGTTTGTGGGGAAACATGATTTTTCATTTTTGTACCATGCTGAAAATCAGAATTTTTGTCAAAATGACATTCCACTTCTATGACTGCTCTTATTGTGATCCTCTGAAAGTTAAACCTTCACCTGGCTGTATCGCATAGGTAGTCTGAGCAGTAAAAACCACCAAAGAATCCCCAGAATGAATTTCCCTAAGTGCCTTTTGCAAAACATCTTGAGTAGGTGCAGTCAATCAATACGAACTGCCTGAGTCTGAGAGCAATTGAACATGGTAGGAAAGAAGCAATTCCTTAACAAGTTGTTCTTTGCCATTGCAACTCAGGCTGAGAATTGGGACAAATGACAGCAAAGCCTGATTTGCAGAAGAAGAGCCCATCTGCTGGTAGCACTAACCTTCCTCTGCTTCAAGGTCATGTAGAGGGCAAAGTCAATAATCTGCCAGCCTGGGCCTCCCTGCGCTGCTGCGAGCACAGAGAGAAACATTGCATAATTGAGAGCAGCTCTGTTAAAAGCCTTGAAAATCAGGAAAAAGAATAGGAAAGAGATCTTTCTCTTTCTCCCCGAGGGTCTCGGGGAAAGTGGCCACAATTTAGCAGCTGGGTGAATCCCAGCTGCTGGAGATGGCTTGGTCCCAGGGCTTCCAGCGCCAACAGCCTAAAGCACCTAGAAGACATCAGTTTTGTATTGAGTCTCTAAGTGCTACCTTTTTGCATAATGGTCAAAAGAAAATGTTTTGAAATCACTACCTCTGAGAAGTTGATTTTAAATCAGGTTTTTGCATACGGGTGCTTATTCAGAGAGCAACTAAGGCAGCAGTGGAGTGTTTTCCATCACTCCTGAGAAGAGGGAGGTAATTCCGCTCTGCTCAGCAAGTCCTGCCGGGAGAGCCCAGGTTCGGGACCTTTGAGGTTCTCACCCCAGTACTTACTTGCTGGAAGAGCCTGGTTCCCCTCTTGAAACATCATCCTGAGGCATCCTGAATGAAAATGGTGCTTTGTGTGTTCCTCTCTGTGTCTTCCCAGCATGAGCAGTTCCCGGAGGCTGGCTCAGGCTGGGCGAACATTCATTACCTGCATTAGTCCTGCTCCTACCCACGTGGAGGAGAAGGACTGAGTCACTCTTTGGATATATTTAAATACAGATGAAACTCTGGCCTTGAAGTCTGTTAAGTACATGCCTTCATGTGTTCAACAAGGGAGACTTAAAGCCATTCTGCAATGTTCTCTATGACCTGAGTCTGCAAAAAGTGTGATTTTAGCTATTACTGTCACCGGATGCCCCATCACAGAAGCACGACGGCACTTCCCTTAACAGGCCCTTGCATTGCTTCACCCTCCTTTAGCAAAAGAAACTTCTGCACCTGAAAACACGTCTATACTTACCAGCTGCCCAAATTGCATCTTTGGGCCACTTCAGCTTTAGCAATGGCATTAATATGTCTCCTGGCCTTGCAGTACCCCCGTGGCCCACGCTCCGGAGCAGGTGTTGGTTTAAGAGCAGGTCCATGCGGGAGGGGTGGAAAGGAGCATCGCCCTGTACCTGCCTTCTGCTGCCGGGTGGAGCCGGGCAGCCCTCGCTGGGGCGGGCGACTGGAAGGGAAGCACTTTGGCATCTCCACGGAGCCATCGCCCAGCCACTTCTCCCTTTGTGCCTGCCAGGCTACCCAATAGAGAGAGAGAGCGAAGCAGTACATACAAAAAATGCTCCAGGTCACAAGTTGTTACTCTTCACCTTGCTTGCAGTCATTCTCAATTACGGGTCACAAATTACGGGAAGAGAGACAGTCCCAAGGCAACAGACATCTGCTTGTCATCCCTGACCCACGTCTCTGAGCCCTCCCCTCAGCAGCACGTGCCCCCTTCCCCCCGGCCTGTCTGAGCCCCCCTCTCACACAGGGTCTCTGTGCCGTGAACTGACGGGCCAAGCGCGGGCTCCGCTTCCCGAAAGGCCTTAGGCACCCGCAGCACCCTGCTGCGCCCCTCCTTCAGCAGCTGGGCTGGTGCACGGCGAGGAGCATTAAGCAGAGGGTTGAAAGGGCAACGAAAGTCTCAGCCAGGGCTACAAATCAGATGTGTAGCAGGCAGGGGGTACACGACCCCCACACTTCCAAAGTCCTCCCACCAGAGCTGCTCAAAACCCCTTCATTCCTGGCAGCGGGGCAGGTCCTCAGCTGAAGCAAAGGGTCACCCTTTCTCTGGGGCTCGGCCGCGTCCCTCCAGCCCAGCATTTCAAGCAGTGCCAGCAGCTCGGTGAGAAGAGAAGAACCGAGGCCTCCCCTGCCTGCAGCTCCTTCCTCCCTTATCTCCACATCTTGAGTACTGTGCAAATAACAATGGGATATTAGTAGGCAAAAGAGATTTAATTGCAGCCTACACTCCCAGAGAGGGTAAAATAGGCTTTTCTCCAGATCTAATCTCCAGTCTTTATCTTTTCTTCTCCCTCTATCTCATCCATTCCCTCTCCTCAAAGTTTCTCTTTACTTTCAGCTCCCAGCCGGCAGCCAGTGACCAAGCCGAAACATATGAGAAAAAGGAGGCTGGGAGGGGTGTCCTTTTTTTTTCTACCATTTTTTAAACAGTCTTTAAATCCTTTGGAGTGTTTTGGCCCACAAGAAGGATTAGCAGTAATTCCCCTGCCATCGCTTGCTTCTGATGCTCTGACAATTCATTCTCCTGAGATCCCCTAAACTCACTGCTGAATACATTAGCCAGAGGACACGGAGCGGGCTTGAGGACACTGTTATCCCGCGTCCCCGCTCCCTACAGCCTGGCAGTCCAATTTAACGTATCCACCGCGGGCATCTGGGCGAGCACTTCTCTTAGTAACCCGAAACAAATCCAAACTCGCCTGATGTGGCAGCGCTGGGATGCTCTGCAGTGGTTCAGCTCCCGCGGCTGCGGGATCTCAAGGCAAAGCCTGAAAGTCATTTGTCTCAGCGATGGATCTGGTGGGAACCCGTGCCCCCTCCTCTGCTGCCGGGGTGCAGACCCTCTGTTTTCTTGTCTAAGCAGTGTGGTTTGCTGGGAAAGGCAGGCCACAATCCCTGCCTGGCTTTGGATGCTGCTGAGCCCCCTTCGATCAGAACTGCTGCCTGTTGTCTTTGCCCTGCCTCGTTTTCTCTGTTGGAAAAATGGGGATCACCACCTGCACACTGTGATTTACCGGAGTGAAGCACCATGAGGTATGTGGAGTCTGGATCAGAGCCGTGAAAGCTGCACTTTCTGTTCCTCAGCTCCATTTCCCCTATCTTGGGGTCTGAAATCCTTCCTACTGCTCCCTCCCCAAGCCAGCAAATGTGTGTCTGAAGTCAGATCCTTCCAGCCCCTTTCCTGTCATTGGTCCTGCTCGCGGTCACTTAAGTTTTGCTTTCTTTAAGGGAAATAAGTGCCCTGACCGTAGCACAAGAAAAAGCAATATTTGCCCCCCAGGACCCTGTTTGCACTTCTGCCTTACCAGTAAAGCCCTCCCTGCTGAGGTATTTCTTTCTGCCATCCCTTCACTGACACTGTAAGTATTAAAATAAACTGTTAACAAGAAACCCCACAGTCTTCCCCTTCTCTGCTTCTCCTGAGACCGTGGCCCACATCTTTCTGACCTACACCGAGTCAGCAAGTCTCAGTTCCCTGTTGCTTGCCCCCTCTCATAGCCCGTCTCTTGCCTGGAGCTGAGCTGGGCTAGCCCCGCTCCGCGCTGTGGGTTTTCCCCCACCTCTCACTGCCCCACTGAGGGCAGGTGGGTGACAGGATTCACCCCTCAGCCTCAGACAGAAACTGCCTGAGCCGTGTTATTCAGAGCCCTGATGGAAATAAAAGGATGCCTGCTTGCCAAGAAGGGCCGCGGCTGGAGAGCAGCCCCCGGCTCTGACCGACCAGGGAGATGCCGCGGAGGTCCCCTGTGTGCTGGGGATGTGCCCTCCCGGCATCCCTGGGGATGTAAGGGGGAGCGGAGGACCACAAGATGCTGGGACTGGAGCCTGAGACAAATCTGGGGAGTTGCTTGCCCTCCTTGATAGCTGTTCCTCTTGGAAAAGGGGGAATGTTTTATAAAGAGCCTCATGAAAGCAAAGCGTATCATGATTTCAGTGTGAGCAGACAGAGAGATAGGAGCATCCCCTTAGATTTGCCTGCCAGAGGTTATTTACCTCAGGAAGCTGCTGAATAAAAGATATAAAAATACAGGAGAAAGTAGTATTATTTGCTCCTTTCAAAGCATGATGGGAGGCAGAAAAACATTATAAGGGGTATCTTTGAGTCTCGCCAGCCTGGATTTGTCAGGGCAGAGTTTTCACGGAGCACTCTCTGGGTGACCCACTTTCCGAGACACAGGCACAGACTCACACACATTTACGCACACACACTTCAAGCCACAATCCACAACTTTAATAATAACTGTGTGACATACAAAGGAGATTTTGATGCAAAGTGGAGCTGACAGGGAAGTGGAAGGAAGTATCTGTTTTCTTCTTTTTTTATCTTTCTTTTTTTTTTTTTTTTCTCATCCAGTGCCACACCACTGTCAAGGTGGTTTCAACCTTCAGCAAGGACTGATGATATTGTGGGTTCTGCTTTTAATGACATTTAACAAGAAGTGGTAGCTCAGGGGGAGGGGAAACAAGGGGTTTCTTTTCAGGAAGAATTTACTAGGGCTGTCAGGATTAAATGCATGAAGTGAATGCATATGGGGCTGCAAAGGGGGCTTAATAGCTTTGCTGCTGATAACCACAGAACAGCTCTGAGACAGGGGTTTCCAGCCCCGTCATGCGTCTGGTGGAACATCTGTGTGGGTGGAGAAGTGCATCTGAGGGTATGTCACAGCAACGTGGTCACGCTGGGGTGACTTTGCTGTCATCTATGGTTTTCTGGCTGTGGGTAAGGTGTGGGAGACATGAAGGTATAGTTACATAGCATAAATCTCCATTTCTGAAAAATTCCCCTCAAGGGATGAGGCAGTGGCTGCTCCAATCCAGGTGATGGATGTCACCTCTCCCACCATGATTTTATCAGATTTTTCTGTGGGATCCTGCACTGAGCAGGCACACATCAGCCTGGGCAGGTTTGCCAGGACCCCAGGGCAGGTGTTGGCTGGAGAGATGCTGTAGGCTGGGTACCCAGGTAACCAGCTCAGGGCTGACCTGGAATGGGTCCAGGCAGCCCAAAATGTTCACATCCTTCCCCGGGTCGTGCCAGGCTGCTGCATCCAGTGCAGGCTCCCTCCCACCCAGGCTGATGCCAGCTGATCCCACATCCTTAAAGCAAAACGTAGAGACCAGTTGCTTTAATGATGCAGCAAAAGGCTAAAAGTGAAACACCCTCGTAAAATCCAGGGCATGGGAGAGGACTGTACACCAGAGAGGAGGGAGCAACAGGCAAAACCACCAAAGGAGATGAAAGCTGGGCCAGAAGTGGATCGCTTCTTGAGCTTTCCCAGGATTTGTTCATGGCAGCTAGAGTCCTTGGAGTGGTGTTTTGGCTTGGACCTCAATTTAGGAAACATTCTTTAACTGTAAAGAAGCTGGTGATGCTTTGTGCTCATCCAGGACATTGTAAGTGACTAGACTCAGGCATCTGAAAACACGGCAAGAGAGAAACGGGGAAGACAGCATTATTGCAGAGCTGCCGCAGCCCTGACTGCATGAGCTGGCAGAAGGCGGTGGGCATAGCTCAGCAGAGATGGTGCCAAATAAAGAGGAAAATCAAAGAAGAAGGTGCTATTGTCTGTGCTGTGTGGTGGCGATGCAATTCCCACAGGCATTTCAGTCATGTGAACTTTAGCAGATGGTGGACGTGTTTGCTGGACCAGGTTGGGAGACCTTGTCAGAAATCCCCCCACGTCTTGAGGCTCCCAGTCTGCTCCATTGAAGAGATCCAGATGCTGAAACTCTGGCAGGGACCTGCTCCTCCTGGGGACTGACAGCTCTTTTCTGAAGGGCCCTGGCAGAAGGTGCGCAGCCCATCCAGCAGAAACGTCTGCTGGCACCCCAGTGAGAAAGCCAGCTAGGGAAACTGAGCACCCACATGCCAAGCAGGTCCTACACCTTGAGCAGGGTGGTAGCAACTTGCTGTAAGAGAAATTCAGTGGTTTTGACTAATATTGGGGAAAATCATTTGTCTTATGGTGTGGGGAGTTTCTAATGAGTCAGCATGGGGCTGTGGTGGGGAGGAGACTGTCCTCAGCGGTGAGCGCAGAGCCACATCAGCGAGCGCATGACACATGGTGGAATGTGTGTGTGCCAGGGAAACACAGCCTGGAGCTCCTATTTCTCTGCCCAGCCCCAGTTCAGGTGGGGAGCCCTCTCTCCCCATCCCTCTTGCTGGAGGGGAGAGCACCCACCAGGCCAGGGACCCCCTGCCCCGCGGGATGAGCTGGCCGAGAGCTCCTCGGTGGCTGTTGGAGCCGAGATGGGAGCAGATGCACCAGGCCAGGAAACGGCGGCTCTCCTCTGGCTTGGTGCGATGGAGGGGCGATAGCTGCGTGCTTCATTGCTGCTCTTTGCATCTGATATCCAAACACAGCGCGGGGGAATGACAGCAATATGTGTCCCCCCTGACACCCGGAGAATATAACGATATTGCTGTGAAAATGAGTCTGCTGCCGCACAGCTAAACTCTGAACCCTTCCCTCTGCGAAGGAGCTATGATTAGAATCTCATCTCGCTCTATATTGCACAGCACCTGCAGAAGAAATTCCCACCCAGCAGCACGTAACTATTTTTAAAGGCCTTTTTCTAACGGGCTGGGAGATGGGGCTGGTGAGAATCCTGCTGGTGCCATGGATTTCTTTCAATCCCCTTGCAGAAGCGGGTGGAGCTATAGATTTGGGGAACATGGCTGAGAAAAAAAGGAAGTGGAAGGATTATTTTGCCAAGTCTGAAGCTTGTGCCAATTCTTCGTGTTGGAAAGCTGAATGTCAGCATCTTCTGTGTCTGTTAATTTTTTCTAGGTTTGCTGTACCTAAATCAGCGAGATGCCTCCAGCTGTTGGAAACTTGCTGTGTGAGACTCGTGTGCTTTGAGTCCATGTCCAGACACACGAGAGGGGTGCAGGGGTGGGTTTCATGGAAATGTGGGCCGGAGCACGTCCCAGTGATGCTCTGCTCCCCCGTTCAGGGCCGTGTGTCGGGTCGCTTGCCTCCAGCTTCTGGGTTGAGAAGAGCAAGGGGCTAAGAGAGTCATGCACTTGGGATGTGGGACACGATGAGCTGTGAATTTTGGGCTGCCAATGCCAAAATGGCACTGGACATTTTGTAGGTGAATAAATCTACCAACAAGCCCCAGTAGCGTCTGGCAATGGAGAGGGAGCATAAGTGCGGACGGTTTGAAGCAAAGCCCCCCTTTCCACTTGATATGCTGCTCATGGATGGAGCTTTACACTGTTCAAACATAATTTGCTCTCCCTCTCTGAACAGAACCAGAGAAGTGTATTACATTTATCTTAATAAAACAAGGCATTTGCAAGCAGTGGAACATAGGAAGCTTGGTTTCCTACAGTCATCTCCCATGTGGGTTCTCTGGTGTCTCATAGAGTGGCTGAGCTCATATCACATCCTGGGAGAGGGATGGAAAGTGGAAGGACAATAGGAAGAAGTGCTAATTTGAGTATATCCTCCCTTATAAAGCTTGTTAGAACTTAATTCTTCTGAGATGCCTCTTCTTCCATCAAATCTGATTGCAGGCCAGTAGGTTTAGAAAGCTATTATGCAGTGCCTGTGGGCCAGCTAGCCCAATCACATAAGCCTTGTTTCATTGGGAAACTGTGTTAAAAAAATAAACAGACCCGACCTAAAATCCCTACAAATTATTTGTCATTATATCCCACAGAGTTTGACCCACATACCTGTGCTTTTCATGGCTGACATTTATCACCAGGGCTCTGTAGCTGTGATGGAGATTAGCACTAACCCGAGAAAAAAGTCCCGCTTTGTATGTACCATTGACCATGCAGTTTGCGAATTGAGCATGCAGCATTAAATAGATGTACCCAGCCACAAAACCACTTCCCATTTTGTATAATACAGGCCAACAGAGATTTGAAAAATGTTCCCTTTCTGTATAGAAAGACTATTTTTAAAATTGAACAGTAAGTTAGTCCTCTATTGACTTTCAATTTCCATCCTCTTACATTTCCATAGCAACTCTGGCCATTTATGCATTTATCTTTGTATTTAACTTTCCTCTTTCATATCATTTCAAGTGGACTCAAGTGCTGGGAAAGGGTTAAACCAGTCTTTCAAATATATCCCAGTTTTTAAGCAATTACTTGAAAATACATACGTATATTTTAGGCTAAATTGACAAGTTTGTGGTTTAATGAAAACTGTCTCTGGAATATTTGCCCTGAAAAACCCTTCAGGGCGATAACAAGAACGAGTCACAACCTCTCTCCTCTCACCTTGCCTTCTATTATTACTGTGTTCAAAATTCTCATACAGAATCTAAACTTGCAGCTGCGATAGCTGTGACAGTCAAATGGCTGGGTATTGGGTAAGCTTACACTTTGGCAATTCTGTTTGGTTTTTTTTTTCTTTTTTTTTTAAGTATTTGCATGTGTACTGGGGAACAGTGAGAAAGCAAGTGCACTTCAAAACCTTTTGTGCTTCTGGCCTTGGGGCAGAGATGTAAGTTCACCATCTACAGGGGAAGGTTTGAGTTCCCACCAACAAGCTGGCGGGTGTTTGGTGGGAATGTAGCAACCCCCTCTGAGACCTTGGTGTTGAAGAGGGCTTAGGCAGGCGCAGTGAGCCAAGTGGATAGCCTTGGGCGCAATGGCAAATCTCCATGCGTTGGTCATGGTGGTGACGCTGGAGAGCCCCACCAACTAGGCATTGTCGGCTAAGCTCCTTGGAGAGCGGATTGGTCTCCAAGTCTTGGGTAATGTCTGCATGGGCCACTGGGGAGATAGCTTTCAGGTCAGTATTCCTCTTCTAAGACCAGACTCACCATTTCCTCCCTACAGGTTTCTTAGTGCGTTTAGCTGGAAACTCTGGTGGGGCTTTCATCCTGGCAACCTCTTGACTTTCAATTTACATTGTCCATGCCGCTTGTTCTTTCGTGTCTTCCCACCCCTCCATCCAGTTGATTATTCTTACCACTTGTTGGGGAAGGATGTCCCCCGTCCCCAGGAAAACAACAGGTGACTCAGTTGCAGCACAGGAAAAACGGGACACGTTTCCCTGCAGACCTGTGACACACTCAAGTGACACTCAGGGGAGAACATGCAGCTTTGGGTAGGCAACACCGTGACTGGGTTCACCTGGGGCACTGATAACCCACAGTCGCTCTGCAGCAAAGACCTACCTAACTGACCAAGGTGCTAAAGTGCCAAAGGCATTTTAAAATTTTTATTTTCATGGGGCTGGGAATCTAAATCTCATTGACTTTCAAATCAACTATGCAGATCAATGCACAATGCCCTGACAAGGCAAAATGGTTTCCTACAAAACATCCTCCCGCACATCAGCCAGTCCACTTTTACACCGCTCCAGCACCTCGGGATTCAGTTCTAATCTTCTCTGACTGGGGGATTTCTGACGAGTCCTAGAGCCAGACCTTCAGGTTGTTTTCTACAAAGATGCAAGTAAGCAACTGATGGAACTGATGAAACTATTTAAGTGCCTAACTCCCATTGAAATCTGTTGCCTAACCTGCTTAGATGCATCTGAAAATCCTATTAAAGCACTTCTCTGCACCTTTAAGCACTTAAACACCATTGAAAATGCACTCTTCAATCACTTAGGTATGGAAGGCCAGAGTGTTTCCAGAGGATTTGTGCTCCGAACTCACTTGTTGATCCCTAAAGAAATCTCTGGTTTTGTGCACATTGTACCAGCGTCCCATGTCACCTTCTTTCATTCCATCACTTGTGTTGTTCCTTGGTGAAGGACTAAATAATTCCTCCCCCTTCCTTACTGTTGACACCTTCCTGAGTATTTGCAGGCTGTTATTAAATCACCTCTTTACTCATCCTTTATCTGAGCTGTACATAATTAGTTCCTTTAATCTTTCTTCATAGGTCAATCCTTCTAAACCCTTAATCATCTTTATCTCCTTTTGCTGGAGACCCTCCAATTTGCTGACACTTTTTTTTCCCATTTCATTTTGCATCAAGAAACAGCAAAACCCACAAGTTCCGAATGCTTTTCAGACTGGCTGAAGGCAGCGTGGGGCTGTGGGTTTCCCCGTGGGATCGCCTCTCACAGCCTGGTGAACCAAACCGGTGTTGGAAGGGAGCAAACCACCTCCTGATAACAGCGATTTGGCTCTGCCGGCAAGGACTGGCCCTCCACACCCTGTTCTTTGCTACCACGAGAACATGCCCTTTCCAGCCGTGTCCTTTGGGCAACAGAAAGGACTAAGATTTCCAAGTGTCTCAAGTTCACCATCCAGCACAGAAGTTGAGCTGCTTCGTAGCACAACTGCTCTGGGATGTGTCCAGGACGCTCGGGGCTGGCAGGTGGGTGGTCTGGAAGACAGGCAAGGAACAGGTGGCCCAGCAGCTCTGGAACAGGTGGAGGTGCTGGACTACAGGGATGGGGAAAGGCAAGAACCAGCACTGGCAGCGTGTAGGAGAGAAAGACTTTTATTGCTTGCACCAGTGCCAGACACAGGGGAGAGGTGATGCGTCATTCATTTCACCCAAAGGAGATCTTTTTTTACCACGTTTTGAGTCTCTACAAGACCGAGGTTATCAGCACTGCTATCCTGACAGCCCTTTGCAATTCAGATGAGCTGGAAGAGTCTGGCACGTCTATCCACGTGGGCCACACCGCCAGGCTGTTCCCTTGGCTGTTCGTCCCATACCCCTGCAACCCTCTGCTGCCGGGAGCTCCCACCTACCCGCTCTGGCCTGGGAAGAACGTTGCTGAGTTCCCACCCTGGCACTGCATCCCAAACACAGCCATACTGTGCCAGCTCCTGCCCAGCTCCATATTCCTGCCCAGAATAGTGTGGCTTCTTTTGCTTTGCTCATATGCTCATAAGAATACTATTTCTGTGCTTTTTTTTTTTTTTTTTTTTTTGCATTGTATTTGTCCTCAGTCCTTCCCTCCAAGGATCTGAGGACTCTTCTCAGCTGATATTGCATTCACCTTCATGATATCCTTGGCCGGTAACAACCAGCCAGGGACACTGAAGCACTGCAGAAGGGGTGGAAGGCAGAGCCCCAGTCCTCCCGCCTCTCGCTGGCCCTAGTTCTTGTGCTGTCTGAAAGCACGTGGCACGGGCTGCAGGAAGAGCAGAAAGGCCTGGAGTGGTGACCACTTGGAGTCTATTTAGGCAGTGCTTTCCTTGGCTATCTTATCCTAAAGGAACACTCGCAATTTTCTCCCTAGGAAACACCGCTTCTTTCTCCTAAGCAGACTCACCGGGGTGCTCCTTATCACATACTTTGATGAAAAGCAAAGGCCACCTTCATCTCCTTTCCTTTTATTAATCATAATTTGCTTCTGGATTGGACTGATTGCAAAACAAAATAAAGCCATGAGAAGCTGGTAGAAATGTTCAGCTCAAACCTGTCTTGTGGTACTCCTAAAACATCGAAAGCCTAAGCCTGCTCTGCAAAACTGGGAGCTGCTGACCATGACCAGCCCCGGGGAACAGTCCTGCTTTACAGGTTGCTGTGTTCTTTTGTGCAAGAGAGCACTGCCAGAGCCACCACAGTCACAACTTTGATGGTTCTCTGCACAGCAGTGAGTACTAGACACTCTCGGAGATGATAAAACCTGCATCTTGACACCTGCCATTCTGCAATGAGGTTGCTTTCCCTTTTCCCACCCATCCCAACAAACCCTTGGAAATGGTGCATGATGGTCATCCTGACTCCTCAGAGGATGACTGGGAGTTTGACCTGGTCTGGCACATCACAAACAAGGTGAGATCCAGCTGGTTTTGTGGTAACAAGCCTTTTTTTTTTTTTTTTTTGTGCTGTGGTATGCACTCGTGGCTTCCAGTGACCGTCATGTGCTGCAGCTACGGTGTGGTGGTAGCAGCAAAGGAGAGGGCTGTGGCTCTTGGCTGCTGTGGGCGGGTGGAGTTAAACAGTCGTGACTCTCCCTTAAATGTGTCCGCTTGTGCCTAACGAGGATGTAAAGCTGCATGTTCGTGCAAGTACTCCTGGAGATCACGGGGGAGGCTGCTGACAGAGACGTTTGTGCTTTATAGCGATGTCAAATACTTGATTAATGTAGCAGGGGTCACCCTCAGTCTCAGCAACGGCTGGGAGCAATGGCACCTTAGAGAGGAGAGAAGTGAAGTGGTCAAAGTGCTGCCATCCCATTCCTGTGCGCCTCCCAAAGGCCGACGGCGCAGTCCGGAGCCCTCGGGGAGCCCAGAGCAGCAGGGGGTACCCACGCCTCACCTCCCTGGGTGCCAGCAGCAGGCAGGAAGCCCTGCCATGCCTCTAGTGCACTCCTTCCCGAGGGATTTCTGAGCCCATGCCCAAAGCTGAACATGCCCGGTAAAAAGACCTCCCGGCCATTTCCAGTGTAGGAGCCTTGGAGGGACGCCGGAAGATCAGATGCAGCCGCTCTGCCCGGGGTGTTCTGCACACGCACACGTATGTGCACACACACGTGCAGGGGAGGTGCACACCAACTCCACCCCGAGCACGGTGCAGGCACTCCACGCTTGCGCGCTCTCTCAGGAGCCACGCTGCGTCCTCTCCCTTTTTCTGATGCAAGGGGAGATGAGGACTCTCTGTGTCACCTCCTTGCAGTGGCTTTTATGAAGCCCCATCCATCTATCTCCTGCTGCTTGGAATTGCCACAACCACTTCTAGCTCCCTCTGAGCTCTGATGTTCCCAGATGGGACCATTAGACTCCCTAGGAGTGCAGCTGTAAATATCTGCAGAAATGCCAGCCGAGCGCTGCAGTGCGGGAGCAGCACTAACGCCAGAGCCGCCTTGCCTCTGCGCCCCCGTCTTTATTCACGAAAGGGGCTGCTGCTCCCCACGGGCTCAAAATCAGCCGTGTTTTGCAGCAGCTCTATTATCAAGGCTTGCACTCCATAGCAAGAAGAACAAAGAAGTGGATGCAGTTAGTGCATGGCTGGAGTGGGACATCGTCGTCCTGTCTCTGCCACTGATGTCTCAGTGGCCATGGTCACTTTACTGGACCTAGTTGTTTTGGAGTTGTATGCAGATGAATCCTTGGAATTTGGGAATGTCTTCTGTAATGTGAACATCCACCACTGAGACTAGCCTAACTTTCAGTGGAACCTTTGCCATAAGGGTAATAATAAGCTTAGCAGTGCCTTTTTTCTGCCAGTAAAAGCACCATTGTGCCCTTCCTGAGATGCTTTTGCTGTGTGTTTCCTTTCAGAGGAGAACCATAGTTGTGTTGCTTCTTCTACCCGAAGTGGATTCCGGTGGCACTGCCAGTGCTGGGTTTCCGAAGGCAGCTCACTGAAAGTGAATCTGCTTTTTAACCAACAAACCAGCCGTACCATTCACTGACTTCCTGCGCCGCTGAGCAAGCGTGCGCTGCGGTTTCCCTTCTCCCTTGCGCTCCCCTCACCGCCGCAATGACTCGCTATTACAGAGTTTCTCAGAAAGGGTGAAATCCCAGACTGTACTCAACTTGGTTGCAAAAGTCCCAGTGATTTCAACCCTGAATACTGCGTTGCCAGCATTTTAAGGAACTCAGCAGGGAGAGCCAGAACAGATGCCTCGCTCTGGGAGTCATTTATTTGGAAACATTCAGACTATCTTGTTACGTTTCACTTGTGGTGCTGTTTCACAGAGCTCCCCCAACACAGCATGCAGAGCCCTCCCCTTCCCTCTGTGCATCATGGCACAAAGTAGGGGGGTGATGACCTTCTCTTGACGTGCAGACGAGGGCTTCTCCTGGCCTGGCCATGCAGCATCCTTGTGGCAAACATCACTTCCCAGCAGAACACGTGGTTGCTCCCAAATCGCCACTACCTAAAGTCACTTCAAATGCCTGTGACCAGCCCTCCAGGCCAGGGATGCTAGACACAGCTGCTGCTGAGATGTGAGCCCACGTGTGACTTGGCGAAGACTGTCCTGCTACCAGGACCTGCAAGAGACCAGGGCACTTGTTACAGGATCCTCTTTATTAAGAGTGGATTTTTTAATTAGAGAGAATAGAGGAAATTGCTCAGAATCAGAGTTGTCACTTTGTTTTTTGCAACTTGGGAAACAAATTTATTTTGATGCAAAACTTGCTACACTTCATAATTACTCAGAGGACAGATTTTACCAGCAGAAAGAAGATTGCTTTGCTTTGCATTGGTTTGCTTTCTCTTTGCTTTGCTTTTCTTTTTTCTCCTCTCCTCTCCTCTCCTCTCCTCTCCTCTCCATTTTCCCCGAGTCTCAAGTCCCCAGTGGGCAATGCTGCATGCCCTCAGCATGGAGACAGTTTCTGGTTTGGGCTGACAGATGACTTTCCAAGGGCACAATGCAAAAGCATTGTCAGAAATGTTCAAGGTGCAAACGTTTGTGTGTAGTTTGTCAGCAATGCATTCCCCAGATTCATGAGGCTTTCGGTCCCAAATGTGCTCCCATCCCTCCTGGAGATGCATTTCATTACTTATCAAATCGCTTGCACGATTGGCAGAAATTTAAAACTGATTTAAAAATCATATACCGTCATCAGAAGCCCATTAGGTGCTCAGTCCTGAAGAAATCTGAGACCTGGTCACTCCAAATCATGCGAGTGCCCGAGTAGTCTCATGGAGTAGGTTGAAGTTTGAGAGTTTTTGCCCTGGGAGAAGCACAGAGATCCAACCCAGACCATTCTATGATTCTATGGGGTGAGAATCGCCGTGGGGCAAGCAGCCGTTTTCAGGTCCCTTGGAGCCAGGACGCTGCAGTGGTGGCCCTGAGGCTGGGCCTCTGGGGACACACTTGAACTAAAAGGGGCATTTTCTAGCAGTCTAGCCTGGCTGCTGATTCATGCCTTGGTTTTGTTGCTGATTTGGGGGGGGGAGTGGCATTTCCTCTGTGTTTAGCAGGTACCAGTTTGGAAGCAAACCCCTATTGCAACAAGGGACCAGGTTAAAGAAACCCCTATGGAGAAGCAATACCTGGCCCCACCTTGGGGCAGGGAGGTAGCAAAGCACGTAGCGAAAGGACAGGTTTTTTCTATGTGCACTGATTCACCTACCCACAAGAAATTTAGAAACCCATATGAGGACTCCCCCATGACTTCATTTACAGGCAACGCTTCTCAAAATAGCCTCCATACAACAGCAGCTTCCGTAGAGCTCCCAGTTCTGTCACTGTGGTATGGACAGCAAAGCTATAAGTAAAAATAGCAGCAGCAGCTTTGGCTTTATAAAAGCAAAAGTCACCAGTGAGCTCCTCAAATCCCTGATCCCTTCAGTGAGGGACAGTGATGATCCTGGGATCTACCCACCTCCCTGGAACAACTTTCCCTCACAAATACTTTCAGATAAATAGCGAAGTGGCAAGGAACTCAAAGCCTGGGAGATCTGATAAGCAAGTATTTGTCCCCTCCTTTTGGGTACTGATGTGCAAATAGAGTCTGAGATTTCCAGCCAGCGCAGCGTTGTGCTCTTTTCCCTCCGACGCTCGCACAACCCTAATAAGAAGAGCCGAAGGGATCTCTGCAGGGAGCACCGCATTACACGAACCCCCGTGAACTGCCCCGTATTAGCAAACTACGGTTGAGATGGGCTTTAAAGCCACCTGCGCCTTTCAAAACACGACTTTGAAAATTCAGACTCCCTTGACTCTGTGGGCTGAAGTGAGACACTTTTACGCCTTTGAGAAAATGGTTTATAATACATATATGAGAGAAAAATAAAGGATAAAGACTATTCTCTCGTCTGTCCTTTTTTTTTTTTTTTTCTTTTTTCTTTTTCCTCTTTTCTTTATTTACCAAAAGTACCTCCAAGGCTAATGGCATTTTCTTTGGCCGCTGGGAGCAGAGAAAGATTGAAGTCTGAAATATGAAAGCTTTTCTCTTGGTTTTTAACAACTTAGGATCAGTCTAGTTAACTCTCAGACTCAGTTCAAAGCAGAACTAGAAACTGAAAGGCTGGTTGTGTTTTTGTATTAGAAATAAGCAATAAATAATTTCTCATCCCAGAAAGAAACATAGAGGCTTAAAATTCCTTGTCCTGGATGAAAAGTTAAAATCACTAAGACTTTTGTGAGCTGACAAAAAATTTAAAAAATGCCTGCAATAACTCATTTTGATGATATCAAAGTGTTTCATGTGTGACCTCTTTTTCATTTAAAAAAATGTTTTTCTTATAATCAGCTTAAAATTCAAAACAAAGTGACTTTGAATAAAAAGTTAAAACAGGTTGTCTTAGTCTCAATTTTTTTCCCGACAGAAGAAATTCATCAAACCGGCTCTCTTTCTGTGAAGCATTTCAATTGAGATGAATCAACCTTTTTCAAACTGTAATAGATGTCTTAACAAGATATTCCTGCCCAGCTCTTGCTATTCCAGAAATAGTGAGTTTCTTGGACAGGCACATGTGATGATGGGCAAGTGCAGAGGACAGAAGTTTTGGAGCAATATTAGGCTAGGATTCAAAAAGAAGAATATAAATTTTAAGGAGCCATATCCAAAGGTGACAAGGATTCCAGCCTTTCCCAGACTTTGAGGACTCGGAGGTCCTAATTAGTCTTAAAACTGAGAGACGGGTGTGTTAGTGCTACCGATAATAAAAAAGCTCTGAGATTCCCAGCTTGCCTCCTCCGGTGCAAGCGGGACATTTGCTGTGAATGGTCTTTGAGATGTTATTTTAGGGTTCCCTCTCAGGATATAAAAGTCCAGAAATAGCAATGTTGGGCAAACTAATCAAATTCCTTTTAGCCTCCGAAAACCTCTGATACTTCTATTTGAGCCAGCTGAATTTTGCCCTTGCCTTCACAAAGTCGGTTTGCTTGGCTCAGGCAGCGGCTACCGAAGGAAAACGCCAGTGTCTGAAAGAGGAAAGAGCAGTTTGCTAAACCTCGGTGCTTCTGTGAGGAGTCGTTCTGCTCCTGTGCCTTACTCACCTCTTCAACAACAGAGGGTAATAGGGATGTACAGGCAAAATCATATGTTCAGTGTAAGGAGGATCATAGAAATTTCTTGCCTACCAGCTGATTGTATCACCACTTTATTTTTATAAGTCTTAAGCACAGAACGACTTGGCTAGGAGCAACTCCGAGGATTCAGTGCTAGACAGAAAGATGACTTGATGCTCTAATCTTTGCTCTTCTTCTGACCTTAATTTGCTCTGTGATCATGAGCTGTTCATGTAATCTCCCTTGGGCATAGGTTCTCCAGGAGTGGAATAAGTAGTAGCAGAGGAGAGATGGAAGAAATATCCCTGAAGTTAACCTGTCCAGCCAAATGGTGGCCAAAGATGAATGAAATTTATCATTCCTAAACCAAGTGTCCTCTGGATGTATAGCTCGAACTGCTAGTGGGAACAGACTCTTTTCTATATTTTCCTTTTCTTCCAAGTTTCAGATGTCCCAAGATTTCCTAGATCTGGTGGATCAGCATTAGCTTTTCATGAACTTGAGCCCTGGCAAAGTGGACAAGTAGGGTGAAAGCCTTTTTCCCCAGAGGACATTTCATCCAGGTATTTCATGCTGACCATGGCAAGGTGTTCTTCTTCACAGCATCTGCATGGGCGAGCTGTATCTGGAGTCAATACATGCATTTTTAGCTCCGGTTCAACTTTTGGATGATCTAGGCGTGATTTTAAAAAAACGGAATGAGAGAAGCCCAAAAGATTTGACAGGGAATTAGTTTCCACTTAAGAGAAGAGCTATGCTAGGAATAGTACAGAGGGTGGTCTCTGGGGAGGTAAGAAAATAGAAAGGAGAGGAAAAAAGAGGATCCTTAAGGAGACGAGGCCTTAGCCTCAGCTATGGAAAAGGGTAATTTCCCAGTATAGACAGATAACAGGGATGAGGATCCAGAGAGCATGGCAGCTGGGTCTGGTGAGATTCAGCCTGGCAAGCCGACACCAGTGAAGAGATCACAAATGTTTTCCCTCTCCTCCTCGCCTCCTCCTTCCCCAAAGTTTAAAGTTTACCTGTTAATTCCCTTATCAGAAGTTTGTGCTGAGAACTCTTATCTGGATTTCACAGGCAGTTCCTGGCACTGGACCAAAATTGGAGGAATGCATTTCATTCTTCTCCAGTTGTTAAATGAAAGCAACATTATAAGCCGACAATATTATTCTCCTTAATGGGAAGGGTCTGTTAATGATGGGAACATATGTGTTTGGCTTTCAAATGAGACTCGACATCTATCCCTGCTTCTGACCTGGTTCAGCTAAGCAGGGCCAAATCGCTTTTTAAAGCTGAACAGAATGAACGTTAATTGAGGCATTAAAAACATGTTCATTTGATCTTCCTGGGACCTGAAGCCCGGCCACGGCTGCTGGCTGCCTTGGGCTCGCCCGGGCAGGCAAGAGGAGCACCCCGCAAGACAAGTGCAGGGCTCCGGAGCGTCTGGGTTTGCCGGCATTTCTTCTGTCATTCCCCCCAGCTCTCCCTATTTTTCTCTTTCAAATGTAATTGAAAGTCATTCTTGTAACTTTATTTATTTATCAGCTTGATACATTTGAAATTGCAGGCACCTTCATCTCAGCATTCATTTCCTTGCCCTTTAATGTGAACCTGACTCAATTCCCCATCTCCTTCAAAGCTCTTTATTAGTTCTGCGGCGTTTTCCCCCCACCCTCCCTTTCCCTAATTTCTCCTTCGTCTTCAGCCGCGGTGGAGACGAGCAGCCCAGCAGCTCAGGGCCAGGCTCGGCTGGAGATGCCCGGCCGTGCGGCCGGGGAGCCCTCAGCCGTAAGGGTGGGCATTACCCTGGGCCTGTCACGATGTACCTGAGGGCAAAGGCAGCCCCAAAACAGCTCCCCCAGGTCGCGTTGCTGATGAAATCACCCTACGCTGCAGGCTGGAGGAGCCCACCTTTCTCCTCCTTCACAAGGTTTGGGGGGGCTCTCTCCCCCCCAAGTTAGGGGACAGCTGGGTCCCTCTTCCCCTCCTATCAGTTGAAGTGTGCCTTCCTCCACAATGAGCTATTTTTGTGCCTTTTTTTTCTTTTTGCTAGCAACTTTCCAGTGCCTGAACCCACAAGGCTTCTGCCACGAAGGGCAGGCAATTCAGCAGGGAGGCCAGCAGAGGAGCAGGCTGCACAGAATAATTCAAAACAAACCCCAAAAGGTCCTTTATCTCCAACTTCCTTTACACGGAAGGACAATGTTCATTCTTTTCTCTCCCAGCTGGGGAAACTGAGGCTTGGAGCAAAGAGGTGACCTGCTCGGTGTAGCTGGAATTACAACCCAGGCGTATTTTCTATTAAATACCTCTGCAGCCCACAGCAGGACCCAAGGTCCAGCTGCAGAGCACCAAAGGGTTATTTCTGCAAAGCTCCAAGCTCTGCCCCTGCTTGGCTCTTCCCAGGCACAGAGTTGAAGCTGCCTGCAGAGAAAATAAACAACCTGCTTTGGATTTGTCTCGCTGGGAGCTGAGTTGCTTTTTTGCCTCCTCACCGAGCTATGGCGATTACCATCAACCGTGGGGCTTGGGGCACAGTGAGGGGACCCGGACACTTTGTGAGCTGTCGCCTCACACTGTCGGGGTGAGTCTGGTGCAGAGGAGAGCTGTGATAAGGCAGCTGTGTGACAGGACATTGTGCCTAAGGCACTGTGAAAGAGCCCATGAACTTCTTACTGATGAAAATGGCTCCTT
>KL258972.1:312-19221 GCA_000699545.1 Podiceps cristatus
AAAAATTCTTTACTGAGAGAGTGGTGAGGCATTGGAATGGGCTGCCCAGGGAGGTGGTGGAGTCACCCGCACTGGAGGTGTTTAAGGAACCTGTGGATGAGGCACTGTGGGACATGGTTTAATGGGCATGGTGGTGTTGGTTGATGGTTGGACTTTATGATCTTACAGGTCTTTTTCAACCTTAGAGATTTTGTAAATTATTTTAGCAATGCACTCAAAGACACGGACTAGATCCTTTCCCACTGAACAAGCAGAGAATGCCTGCAAAGTTAGAGGATCTCATTCCTATCACTAGTTACAACACTGTACTAGAAGCATGAGACAGTTCCCTACAGAACTGATTAATCCTCCCATCTCTTTAAGGCTGAGCAGCATCACACTACAGGGTTTTACGTGATCCAATACCTGAAATCCTGTATGTGGTACTGGCTATCAGATGAGATTGTCTATAAAATAATAGAATAAGAGAGACACGATAAGATAGCAGAGGAAGCCTGAGTCAGTATAAGATACTTTTCTTTGTCATGCTTAATGATTTCTATTACCCAGCTTCCAGAAACTGCACTCCTGACATCAGTAATTGACAAGAATAAAGAATAAGCTAAAACTGGGGCTGTGTGCACTGAAAGTAAATTTGGACAGTCAGAGCTAGTAATGTACTTGGTTATAAGGTATAGGCAAAAACATGCCTGGCTGATGCTTTACACTGGCCCAAATTATACCAGTTATATGAGGCAGTTAGTCTCTTTCTGTAGTCTGCAAATTGCTTAAACAAAGCACCCAGAATTTAAATGTAGCAGAAAAAAAAAAAAAAAAAAGATATGCCAAGATATTTAAGAGAGCTTTCACACTACATCAGCTTTACTCCAACTGGGTTTCAGACTGTGTATTTGCCGTCTCCCCCATCCCACTTCTTTTACTAAGGAGATGGAAGAGGAAAATTGCTGTATCATGTGTTTAACATAAAAGCCTTTCAAACCAGCAGGAAGCCTTCAGTTCAATCATGCTTTATGTACTGAAAGGTTAACTAACAGGAGAGGCTTATTAGCACAAATAATACCACTTCAGCCTTGATCCCAACACCACACAAGCTTAGCAAGTTCGGGCCCCATCAGCATTTAAATGGAAAGAAAAAGCAAGCAACAACAACAACAAAAACACTACACACCACCTTCTGCTGTAAAATTGGTCCTCAGATGTCACAGGCAGTAGCAGGAGATGTTGGCAACAGCAGCTTTCCAAGGGCGCTACCCTCCCCCAGTCGCTGGGGCTGAACCACTCTCTCAGGCTGGAGAAGGGAGCACTGTGAAGCCTTCTGATTTAAGAAAAGATGAACATTCAGAGCCAGTCAGCTCCAATTCTGATCAATAAGGCCCTGATTTTTCCATTCTATAAGGATGTTCATGTGTATATCTCAAAGAGATATTGTGATGTATTGTGATGTTATAACTGTTTTAAAATTAAATGCACATGCATATTTGAGCCATTATAACTGCTAAGGCAATGTTTCTGAATAAGAACTGTGATCGTCTTGAAAACTTATGGTCAGAGAAACTCACAAGGACTTGGATCGTAGAGTTCTAAGCAAACCACAGTTCAGTGAATTTTCTACTCAAAATTGTCTCTGCAGTGTCCTGGTAGAACAGGAAAAGGCAGCATTGCCTCTCATTTCCCATGAAACATTGTGTAGGGCTAGTCTTTTATGTTCTGTAGAACAGGTGATTTTTCATGTCTGAGTCAGCTGCATATCAGTGATCAAGTTATCTCTTCCCTGCCCTGAGTTTTGAAATCCTCTAAATTTATAGATGTTTGTTACAAACAGCTGACAATGTTACAAAGTCATAGCAATATGTAACATTGTTTGGATTCAACAAAGGTGTCATCCCATCTGTCCGTCCCCCCATTAGATTCAGTTATATGTTCCTGCTTAAGATGTTATTCCTAGAGGCTTAATAGAGAAACAATTAATTTTACTGTAGCTGATGTAGGTACCAAGCAGTTGTTAACCTTTGATGAAAAGGTTACATCGGATACCAAGCTGGGGTAAATTAAACTGACAATTGCCCTTGTTTAATTGCTTTTGAGTAGTACTCGGCATGTCTGAATGTGCAGTGAGTTAATATCATACCCTGCTGCTATCCATTAACACAAAGATCAAGAATTTTATTTTACTTTTTTTGATGCAACCATAGAGACGGTGATAAGGGCTTTACTTACAAACAGATTTAATTGTTCTATTAGGGCAATTTATCCAAGCATATAGAAGTAAGATGGGTTGGTCTAAATAAGCTTGTAAAGTTTGGTGCTTCTTGTCAAGGACAAAAATCTTTACTGTCAATTGTTAGAGCCTACAAATATAAAAGATTTTAGTCTCTTTCAGAATGAACACTAAAAACCTCACACTTATCTCCTCCAGGTCTTGGTTATTTCAAGAAAAGAACTTCACTGGAGATTATCTGGGTTTCTTTCTTTGACCCAGCCAGAAAAACACACACTACTTCACTCACTTGTATTTAGTATTTAATAGAAAAACATTAAGAAGAAAAATCTAAATTTTCTCAGCATCAAGAAAAAGTCCCAGTATTTCCTTCATTTACTCACTCTCTGACATGACTGTGACAAAATATGAAAATCCCAATTATTAGTTCTGAAATACTAAGAGGAAGTACTGAAAAACAATAAAGGCAATTCAGCTCAAGTTTTACTGAAATTATGATATATAATATAGCCCTAGATGACATGTTCTACATAAACATTGTACTCACAGGAAAGACTAAAATAAATATTATACAAAACACAGCATTTGTTTATATAGTGTACAAGAACAAGCAATAATGTAACATTTATGTTATGCTGGATAGATACTGTGAGATACTGAGATCTGATCATTTAACGCCTAATAGCAATTGATAGAACCACAACAAATCCTAAGACAAATCTTGACAAATTAAACAAGTTTCAAGCTTCAGAATGTGTTTTAAACAAAGGCTATGTATTTAGGGATTAATCTCTCACATAAACAAGCCCATTAAGATTTTTGTTTCTAATTAGGAGTGTATTTTTTTTTTCTACACTTACAGGATGCACAACATTAAAATGGGCAGGTGTGTATTCTGAAAAAAAAGCTGTTAATTCTATCCACTATACCAAATCATGATCATCTTAGTAGCCTGCTTACTTGATGCAGAAAAGCGCGCTCTCAAATCAGCAAAGGCAGTGTATTTAGTTACCCATCTTTTTAAGCCGGGTTTCACAAAATTACCCAGGTAACTTCCCATTGATTCTTCCCCCATCTCCTCCAGCTCTTATTTTTCACTCTGTTGTCCAGCTGAACTCAGCTGTTCTGCAGAGCCAAGGCCCCAAGATTATTTTCAGATTTGTGACTCTAATCAGGTTAACTTCTGGTCCATCTGGCAATTTTACCATTCATGATAACGTTCCCTACCAGATCTTTCTTCTGTATCTCTAATCAGCTTCACAACCTTCAATAACAACAGCAAAAGCACTAGGATCTATGCACAAACTGTCGCCGTGTGAGGAGTTAATGAATCCCTGTATCAAAGCACTGAGCTTCCAAGCTGCCTGAATGGAGCTAGGAATCTAAAATCCATCATCTTTAGCCACAGGACATCAGCACGCTATTTCCTGCACCGTTGCATTCAGCTACATCCATTCATTCATATGCCTGGTCCTGACAGTGGCAACAAAGCAGGGACCGAAGCTCAAAAGGTCATTGAGATAACTTGATGGGGCATAGTGCCAAATTGTGCCAGCCATAAACAGGCATGCTGGGGTGAGAAGCTCCTTAACTTTCAAAGGTTCAGTCTCAACTCATGATCTCCTAACAGAGAAACTCTTTCCTGAGAGCTAGTAGATAAAATTAAACCATTCCTATGCATAACGTGAACTAGTTAAAATATGTTAAAAATGGATTTTTAACCACCTTTTCAAGACAAAATCACAAGTAACAATAACACATTTTAAAGGTGGTTTGAAAAATGAAGGTCCATTTTCTTTCTTCAAATTAGTTTTCCTTTACTAACTCCTCTGCGCTCTAGGGAAAAATAAATGCAGCATGCACAAACACATGGGACTTTGTAGACCCAAAGAGTTTAGAAAAGGACAGGAAAAGACTGAGAGCATTTTGGGACACGATCCTTGAGTGTTTAAATAGAACGTTTTAAAGGTGGTTTGAAAAATGAAGGTCCATTTTCTTTCTTCAAATTAGTTTTCCTTTACTAACTCCTCTGCGCTCTAGGGAAAAATAAATGCAGCATGCACAAACACATGGGACTTTGTAGACCCAAAGAGTTTAGAAAAGGACAGGAAAAGACTGAGAGCATTTTGGGACACGATCCTTGAGTGTTTAAATAGAACGCTTCCACTTAAAATTTACACCGGCTGACAGAACAGCTACTGATGTGCATACCTCAAATTAGAGGCTCATTCAGATATAGCCTGTCTTGGGCAACATAACAATGCTGAAGTCATATCTTTGCCACATTTTTAATTTGATAAACCTGATATAACTGGCAAGCAGTTATCTTATGCTCCGTTTTTTGTGTAGATGGGTCTGCATATACTTTTAAACATTAAATATTTTCAAAGTACTTGGTCAGGCACAGAGAGAGACCCTCTTCCCCATAAAGACTATGCATGACAGGTTGACCCTGGCCAGTAAATTAAGCACCCACCCAGCTGCTCATTCACTTACTCTTCCCCAGTGAGATAGGGGAGAAAATCAGAAGGGCAAAAGTGAGAAAACTTATTAAACTGTCTTTATCTCATTCAACAAGTGAAGCAAAGCCTCACTACTTCCCATCAGCAGGCAGATGTTGAGCCACTTCCTGGTAAGCAAAGCCTCAGCACATGTAACTGTTACTTGGAAAGACACAGGCCATAACCACCAGCATCCCCTCTTCTTTTTCCTTTCCCTGCATTTTTATTGTTGAGCCTGTCCTATGGTATGGAATGTCTCTTTGGTCAATTTGGGTTAGCTGCCTCATCTGTGTTCCCTTCCAAATTCTGGTGCACCCCCAATCTACCCATTGACTTTTGAACGTATTGAGGTTTGTCTTTTAACTTACAAATTAGCCTTTAAGGTATTTTTATCATCCCTAGTCAAATATCTTAAATAATAAATCATGCACACTAAGCCTGTTGTGATAGACATGGAAAAAAAGCCAATTGTAATATATAGGTAGTACCCAGAAATTCATCCTTTCAGCATGCACCACACCTTGTTATGAAGAGACAGCAAACAGATTTGCATTCCTCAATGGAATTCCTGTTATGCCTTTGGATTGGCTTTTTGTGAAGGAAATATCTTTGTTATCCATACTACCAATACATTGGTCTTCTCTTCAGCTTCTTCACTTTTAGTACTTAAATTACACATAAGTCTTATTTTTCGGCTATTTCTCTCTTTGTCCAGAGAAGCCAGAATTCTGGGCAGTTTTCTGTCCTCTTGCAAACAAGGTTCAAATAGTCTAAAAATTCACCAGTCATTAACTAGAAATTACTTTTCCATCTAAGGAAAAGTAGTAACTGACCGTATGCATCCTCCTAATCTGCTTCAGTGTTGATTAACACAGATGCTCTCAAATCATCTTCTTGTGATCAACAAAGAAGCAGAGTGCAATTAAGATGCAAGCCTCAGCTGAAGATGACTGCCATCCTAAGCAAAAAGGAAAATATGACTTACAACTTACATTTATTAATATAAACAGTTATAGAAAGGAGGTAAACACTTGTGATGTGCTCTGTGAGATCCTCAGAACCCATTGGCAATGCAATAGCTCAATACTTGTTAGAAAGTCTCTTAAGTTACCCGTTGCTGCTTGAGGACAGTACTACCCCCCCAGTCCTATGGTGCCAGCACTCTATCTGGCCCACACAGCTAAGCAGACACCTACTGCACTGCAGACAGTGGAGGTTCCGCTGGGGAGCCAGGATACCTTTTAAGGTAACACAGTTTATGTATATATATGTCACATCTTAAAGGAAGACTATCTTGCCAATCCCCATTTCCTTAAATAATATGCAACCTGAGTTAGGCACTCATAACTAGTTGTAACTTCAAGAATTGACAAACCACAGCTACAAATGTTTATAAAAGATACATATGAAGAAATGAAAAAGAGACGATGCTGAATCTTCATACAGTAATACTAAATCAGACCAGTTCTCCCACTCCCTCACTTCAGCTCATTTACCATCCTGCCTGGAAGGTTAGCAGTCATGGTTTCAAGTCTTCATGCTTATGTTCATCCTCAGGTTGCATCTATGCAAGACAACATACTCAGAAGTCTCTGCAAGAGAACTTTTCCCTAACAGAAAACTACATTCAGATAGGTTTTACACGTTATTAATTACAGGAGACCTGCAGAGTACTCCCTCAGGTAGGTTGCTAGATTTTGTCTTGGTGGAAAATGTCTTAGACAGTCTTTTCTTTTAGACCTTCTAAGGATCCAGACAATGTCATCTTTTGCTTGAAAGCTCATTCTAATTCCCTCCCCTTACCAGTAGCAGTCTAGCCACTCTCATTTATCAGTTGTTCACTTCCTCACCTAAACACGTTACACAAGATGTTGCTTCCTACACCCAGCCAGTCAGTAAACAATTTCTTGTTTCAACAAAGAAGCCTCTGCCCCACTTCACCTTTCGGTGATCTACTGGCAAACACCTCTCACTGAATACATATTCCATACCAATCTGTAGGGGCTAATAATTTGTATAAATGTAATTAGGAGAAATGTATATCATAGAATCATAGAAAGGTCTGGGTTGGAAGGGCCCCCAAGGATCACAGAGTTCCAACCCCCCTGCCACAGGCAGGGGCACCAACCTCCAGGCCTGGATCTACACAAGGTGGCCCAGGGCCCCATCCAACCTGGCCTTGAACACCTCCAGGCATGGGGCATCCACCACCTCTCTGGGCAGCCTGTTCCAGCACCTCACCACTCTCTCTGTAAAAAACTTCCCCCTAATATCTCATTTAAACCTTCCTTCCTGTAGCTTTAATCCATTCCCCCTTGTCCTGCCATTATCTACCCTTTTAAAAAGTTGATTCCCCTCCTGTTTGTACACTAGTATGTACATAGTTCTTTATAATTTCTTGAATGAAATGAGACATGATAGGCATTAAACACCTTGGAACTGATAATTGCTTAAGGGACACTGATGTTCAACCACTTCTGGTATACTCCAAGAACCAGATCAAACTCAAAAGACTTACCCTATACTGGTTTAAAGTCTGGAAAGGAAAGAGTAATAGTACTATTCTGAATGCACATCAATGCAAACAAGAATAAGATATGGCTGAGTAAAATTATTTGTATTCATAGAAATTAAAACTTGAACAAAGAGTTCTATACAAGAATAAAAAAGGTCTAACATGGTGAAACACAGTTTAAGAGAAAACTGTAACCACAAAGACAGTAAAGGCAGCTGAAAAAAGCTAAACATGAGATAGGAGACTGAAGCAGAACATCCACTTTTTTCATTGTCCATAGGCTCTGTTGACATACTGCCTGCAAACTAAAACAGGCTAGTCTTAAGGAAACCCTCTTACTTCTACTTTCTTGGGTATAAAAATGTAACTCTTTTTAATACCCACTCTGAATTTGGCCTAAGAAAGGCTGAAATATTTTGCATCAAGGTGATTCTGGTTATAGAAAAATAAAACACAAACTACTACTATATTTTGCCTCCATTTGTTATCTTAGTCTATCCCTTAAGCTACTCAGTTCATCACATATCCTCCTCTGTGGTTATCCTTCTGATGCCAATTCTTCCGCTTCTTCTAGATCTGCTCAGATGACATGGTGCTACAGTTTTGGAGGAAGTCTCCAGGAGACTTTGTACAGAGGACCCAGAATTGTCTCTACCATGATAAAACCCAAACACAGACTTTGGCCGATCACAGTATAACTGAACAAATTTGGCCAAATGTACACATACATTCTCTTCCATTTACACTCATCCTCATTTAGCATTGCCATCTCCAAATCAGGGAAGACTTACTTTTTCTTATACCTGTTGCTTAAGAATCGAAGTGTTCTACATCAAGTCCTGTAGCCTTCAGCTGCAGCCTGGCGTTAAGTGATCAATCCCCATTAGCTTGGATCTACTTAAGCAAAACTCCTCCCCAAATCACTAACATTTCTGCCCAAACCTAGAGCTTACATTTTACAAGCAATTCAGAAGCTGGGCCAGTCTCACACCACCATTCTGAACAGGCAGAGGCGAGATGATAGTTTACAATACATATCGAAATAAAAGGCTGTAGAATAAGCCAGCAGTGCATGTGGATAAGGGATTTCTCTCTCCATCGTCATCATAAGAATGATAAGCATCACCTGCAGCTGTCTTCCCCTCCCCATTTGATCTCTATGAAGATTTTTGCATGTTGTAAGTTACAAAAGAGTTGTGGTAGTAAGGTGAATGAACATATAGAAACATTCAACCACAACTCATAAATAGGTAAATAGTGGTGGTGGTGGTGGTAAATCTTATAAGGAGGGATTTGATACTACAACAACATTCTCATTCCAGGAGCTACAGTCTGTCCACACAAACACGTCATGCTTCATATACAACATTGATCTAGTTTCAGAGGCTGTAATTTTTTGTCATATAAAACAGAGGCCTTGGTCAATAAATTTCCACAATAACTGAAAGACTCATAATTAAAAACTGAATTCAAGCAGAACAACCATAAAACAAACAAGCAAATATGTAATTTGTTAATAAGGTATATTTTTTTACTTTAAATTTTTCAAATAGTGATTATAATGAACACTCCAGAACATACATGATATTCAAAAAGCAGACAAACTATTAAAAAGCCTCCTTAGAAGTGTACAAGTCACTTACAATCTTTAAAATAGAATCATAGAATACTCCAGGCTCGAAGGGACCTCTAAATGTCATCTAGTCCAACCCTCCCCACCATAAGCAGGGCCCTCTGCACTTACATCATGTTGCCGAGCCACATCCTACCTGTCCTTGAACATATCCAGGGATGGGACTTCTACCACGTCTCTGGGCAACCTGTGCCAGTGCTTCACCACCCTCATTGTAAAAAAATTTCTTCCTTATGTCTAGTCTGAAACTTCCCTCTTTAGTTTAAAACCTTTACTCCTTGTCCTGTCACTACAGGCCCTGCTAAAAAGTTTGTCCCCATCTTTTGTATAGGCCCCCTTTAAGTATTTGAAAGCCACAATAACCTCTCCCCGCAGCCTTCTCTTCTCCAGACTGAACACCCCCAGCTCTCTCCACCTGCCCTCACAGCAGAGGTGCTCCAGCCCTCAGATCATCTTCATGTCCCTCCTCTGGCCCCGCTCCAACAACCCTGTGTCTCTCCTCTGCTGAGGCCCCAGAGCAGACGAAGCACTGCCGGTGGGGTGTCACCAGAGCGGCGCAGCGGGGCAGAATCCCCTCCCTCGACCTGCTGCCCACGCTGCTTTGGATGCAGCCCAGGGTACGGTTGGCCTTCTGGGCTGTGAGTGCACATTGCCGGCTCATGTCCAGCTTTTCTTCCACCAGTAGCCCCAAGCCCGTCTCGGCAGGGCTGCTCTCCATCCTTTCATTCCCCAGCCTGCATTGATGCCAAGGGTTTAATAGTATCAGGTCTTGATAAACCATAGCCTATACTATGACTTTTGGATGAAATTTTAGTTTAGTGATGGGTGTTAGAAAACAATGATCAACAGGTGTCTTTTGTCACCTGTTATCACCAACAGAACAACCAGGGAAGTGTGAGGAGGTCAGAATTCAGTAGATAGGATCCAAATAAAGTCTGTGACCGGAATATCCAGAAAGGCCCCACAAGAGGCCTCCCCAATGTTCATCCAGGAAAATCCCTCTCTCTTTCATTATTATTCCTATTAATTGCTCCTGAAAAAAAGTCAAGTTGCTAAGTATACGTAAAACAAATTAACATTAACATTGAACTTCCCTGTTTTAATACCTATCTTCTTTTTCTCCTAGTTTCCTTTATGGTTTAAGTACTTGCATTTTAGAAACTTTATTTTATTATCAATTTAATATGCTTGCATAGCTCTGATCTAAAAGCTCATTTCTGCCATATTTCTATTATAATTTGATCCATGCTGTCTTGTTTCTCTTGCTAATTAAAATGGCCTGATGGAAGGACAAGGTTTTGATGAAAGGAAGACAGAGGCTTTGAATATGATAGCACAAAGCATATGGTAGTTTTCAGTCACTTACGAAAGATCTTGGTCTCATGGAAAGCTTGTATGCATTTTGCTAAGTACAAGGTTCTATATGGCCTTGCATTTTAGGTGTCATTTCAAGATGCACCTTTCACTTCAGATTTTGACTTCTTCCAAAATAATCCTGATGGAAAGCTCTTCTGTGACTTTGAACCATAAGCCAGAGATAACAAAATCTTACAGATATTCAAGAATCCAATAACACTTTAAAACTTCCTCTTCAACTCTTCTATTGTGTATAACAGCATGTGTCTCAGACTACATTCTTTATTTGAACATTTAGGTAGAGTCAGTGATATATATGATGAACAGTAACATCATATCCAGAAGAGCGCAGCATCATGCCTTTGCTCCTCACAAATGAATGGCAAATCCTCTTAATCCATCCTGACCACAAAAGAATAAGAGAAATAAAGACGAACCAGTTCTATACTTGCTGATAGTGAACATCTTCAGGGATAAAATTGGACAAACTACATAGGTAACAGTCAACAGAACGTTTACCATTAATATCAACCACAATTAATAGCTTTGATTTAGGTATCTGAAATAAGCTGAAACTAGCATCATGCCATTCAGAGTAGTTTGAACAAAATATATTGGGAGGAAGCCGAAAAACTTTCATTCCTTTCCAAAACTGACTGGAAAGAGAAAGTCATGAACTATCTATTTTTTATTTTTTTAATTATTTTTTTAATAAATGCTTACAACTCAGTGTCCATTTGATTTATTTCAATCTTTCCAGGGAAACAAACAGCACTGTAAAAAAAACATGTAAAAATAAAATAAAAAAAAAAAATAATCACTAAAAAGTTCGGCTGGACTCATTTTTAAGGGTACAGTTGATAGTATTAAGACCAAGGTCTAGAGAAAAAACTATGTGCCTTGATAATTAATGCTGAAAAGACCCAATGTGAAAATTCTTATCTTAATGCAGGATTAAAATTTCCTTTCTGGTACTTGTGTCCATTTCCCCTCTTCCTTCCACTGGCTACAACAAAGAACCACCCGACTTCCATTTTCTCTGCAACATCACATTAGACAGCCAAAAGCAACAAGACCGCATCTTAGACTTCTTTTTCTAGAACTGAACAAAACTCATATCTCTGCATCTCTCCTCACATGTGGGCATACTGTTCTCTAGTTATTTGATAGCATTTTACACATTGTTTTATAACATCTGAAGAATATACATCTTCTTGCTCAAAGATATCCAACCACTTTTGCTTAATGTGACTTATGGAATTCCAACCCATTAGGCTTAGCACTGTTCAATTTTACGAAGTCTTCTGGGGTTTTGTTTTTAAGAAAGCAAGGAAAAGTGTTGCTCTTAAAAAAATGCCAGGATTTGATCTCACTTTCATTCCAGCACAAAACACAAACTAAATATTTGGATATATCACAAAAAGAGAGAAAACAGTAATTGGTGACAGTCTAATGGCTCAAGGCCATATTCTAACCCATTCAAACAAATCTGAATTTTACAATAAAATTCAAAATAAAACCACTTAAAACACTGGCAATGAGTACTAGCCCTGACTCGCTTCAGTACCACTCTGCAACATACCCAGTGCTTCAATATGATTCTGAACATGGCAAACTCCAAGCGGATTAGGACCCTCACTCATTCACATTAAGTCTGCTTTGGTCTCTGGCATTCCTCCTGTTTACTTATATCTTCAAGTTTCCTTGAAATGTCAACAACTCTCCAGCTCATTCAAAACCTGCAAATGGCCCATTCTCCTTCCACTATGAATTAACGCATAAAACACTGGAAATAATCTGAGCATTAAGTAACATAACCGGCTTCTACCTGTAGTAAACTTCTTGGCTACTTTGTTTGCAAAGGAAAACAAAGCAAACAACCTCTCCTCCTCCCAAAGCATCACAAACTCCAAAAGTTTCCAGTTCTAGTGTTCTCATTTTCTCAAACAATTCAACTCTCCCTAAAGCCACCTTCACTCAAGTTTCCCTACTTCAATATTTGCTCTCACAAAAAAGTAGTCTATTTTCTTCTTGCAAAGCCAGGTTGTGCTAACAACTTCAAATTCTTTTTCTTTTGAACTATCGTGCTAAAGCAAGCGTCAGTTATATCAGCTTGAGGATCTGTTCAGTTCTCACTTAACATTCTCAGCGAGGAAAACCACCCCACTTTATTGCTCCATTTCATTCTTTGCCTTCTGAAAATAGTAATGCTCTCCACCATAAATTCAGTTGTATTCAGGATTGTACTTATGCCACAGCACATTAACACTGCCGCAAAACATTTCTACAATTTTTTAATAAATCATAGAATAGTTTGGGATGGAAGGGACCTTAAAAGATGACTTAGTTCCAGCCCCCCTGCCATGGGCAGGGACACCTTCCACCGGACTAGGCTGCTCAAAGCCCTGTCCAAGCTGGCCTCGAACACTTCCAGGGATGGGGCATCCACAGCTGCTCTGGGCAACCTGTTCCAGTGCCTCAGCACCCTCCTAGGGAAGAATTTCCTCCTAATAGCTAATCTAAATCTATCCTCCTTTAGTTTAAAACCATTCCTCCTTGTCCTATCACTATGTGCCCTTGCCAAAAGTCCCTTTCCAGCTTTCTTGCAGGTCCCCTTTAGGTAGTGGAAGGGTGCAATAAAATCTCCCCACAGCCTTTCCACAGCTGCTCTGGGCAACCTGTTCCAGTGCCTCAGCACCCTCCTAGGGAAGAATTTCCTCCTAATAGCTAATCTAAATCTATCCTCCTTTAGTTTAAAACCATTCCTCCTTGTCCTATCACTATGTGCCCTTGCCAAAATTCCCTTTCCAGCTTTCTTGCAGGTCCCCTTTAGGTAGTGGAAGGGTGCAATAAAATCTCCCCACAGCCTTTTCTTCTCCAGGCTGAACAGCCCCAACTCTCTCAGCCTGTCTTCATAGGAGAGGTGCTGCATCCCTCTGATCATCTGGGCTCACTCCAACATATCCATGTCCTTTTTGTGTTGGGGGCCCCAGAGCTGAATGTAGCACTGCAGGTGGGGTCTCAGAGGGGAGAATCACCTCCCTTGACCTACTGCTATTGACTCGCATAAGGCTTTTGCTTGTTTGTCCTCCCCATGCTTTCTTCTGGAACCAAGACTTGTTTCCCTGTGCATCCCACTTAGCAATTATACAAAACCCTAAAGAACCACCTAAGGCAGGTTTTTGATGAGTGCTGAAGATACAGAAAGCACAGAGTATGACACATGCCCCTTTAGAGTAACAGTTTTCTTCAAATGCGTATTCAGTTAACACAAACCCAGGTCTGACATAGACATGGGCCTGTCTATACTCACTATGTGCAGCTGCAGAAAGTCACCAAGCCCAGGGGCACTGTCAATCCGAACAAGAATGCCATCCTTCACTGTTGTGCTGAAGCCCACAGCAAGACGGTCTGTCCTTGTGCTTGGTCTGTCATTAGCTGGCCAGGTGTACAGGATGAGACCTCCACTCTTCCCAAATATGTATGTGGCACCAGCTACAAAACACAAAACCAAAGAAAAAATTATTAGTTACCCATTTCATGTATTTATTTGTCAACTCTGGTAATAACTTTATGACTTCCAAGAGAAAGAATACAAGCAACCATATGCTTTCATTAGTTAAAGGGGTGAAATTAATGCCTCCCACTTCCCAGGCTTCTGATAGCACACAGAGAACGGTCCAGGAAAATGGAGTAGATGATGGAAATGCATATTTCCACACTCAACCAGGTAACAAAAGAGGACAGCACGTACTAAAATCCTTCTATTTCTTGACAAATGACCTTGTGAGTCATCTTTGATACCAGAATTGTTTCCATATGTGTTATATGACATGCATGCAATAGTGATTTAGACTGCCCTCTTCAACTTCTCACATGCATTCTCCCTTCAAAAAATGCCAAATTTTCCCTCTTAGAGCAATAGTTCTGGAATGCTAGGCACTTTTTCTGATGGAAGGACATATGAAGGTGAAACAGCTTTTTATCAGACAAAACATATCTGTTCCTTCACCATTAGCCTTGCACCATTAGACTTGGTAACAAACAATGTAATTTCCTCCTTATGGAAAGTTCATCCTTCAGATGAGCATGGACTCAAGACTCTCAAACACTTCCAGAGAGTAATCTAAATGGGCATGTATGTTATTCAGAACACCCTCATCTTCCTACACACATCACAGCAGGAAACTACAAACAAACAAGCAAGCTTCTTCTCAAGGCATAAATCACTCCAGAAATTTCTTCTGTATACAACCCAATGAAGTACATTTTATTAGTACCTAAATAAAGACAAGCAGCATTTAAGATAAAGTGAAGAGCTTATTAAGAATGAATGATTTCATTAGTGCTAATACCCAAGACAATGCCAGATAGGACACTGCTGTTCAAGGAAAAAAAAAAACAAGCCGCATCTGTTTCAGAAGCATGGGATCCCATCTTATACAGGGATTGAAAGGGAATACTTGGCAGCTCTCCTTGAGGCTAGACTTGTCTTCAGCTGAAGACTATTTACACATCAAGAGACTATCCTTTTCTCAACACTTCCCAAGACTTTTGGATATCTAGTCCACATATTTCCAGGACAGTTTGTCTTTACAGTGAGACTGGGAATTTTTTCCTTGACCTTGATTTTAAGGACAACACCAAACCTCTCCAAATCTGAACACTGTCCTCCCACATTCACGAGGGCCATCTGAGCTGAGCAATACAGACAGGCAAGTGAGGAATTATTGTCACAGCTGAGGAAGCTGAGAAGCAAAAGCATTTGGAGTTCACATTCTAACTTGTACTCAACACTCCGAGTTAGGAGCAGGATTTTTTAACTCAGCAGTTATAAAATCAGCCCCTGAGCTTCTTGAAAAACATGGCTAAAATGGCTGTCCTAGACCCAAATGTACAGGCAGGCCAGGAACAACACTCCTCAATGCTTCAGTCACTTACTGCACCTCATTTTCTGAGCACAATTACAACGGCCCACAAGCTACAGAATACTAAGTAAAAATAACCAGCCCCTATTACTGCATTAGGGATGAAATATCTGTAGAAAATACAGGCAATTACTGGGCACATTTTCTAATCTGAGTGAAACTACAATAGATTTCTTTTTCCCCACCATATACTAATCAGGCACACATATCAAGCAACCCTGAACAAAGAAAATGTAGTTAGATACAGAAATGGGTAGGATCATATATGGGTAACTTCCACACTTGCCTACAAACTGCAGCTCCACTAAGGCTCTTTATGACTTGAATTCCAAATAAATACTACGCATTAGCAGAAATAATTGATACATTTCACCCTTGCTTAAGAGGCTTCCTTTAGACATCTCAGCACACGTTACCAAAAGAGACATCAAAAACTCAGGCACATAGAAAGGAAATGATTTGTGAACAGCTGACTCAATGACAGAGTGAAAATGAATCCACATTTCCTTCCTTCCAGGTCTGTGCATACCCACCAGAACATGTCCTCAGTAAAATCAAACAAATGTGTCTCAAATCAGGATTAGACAGGAAATTTCACTCGTAATTTTGAATTAACAAAAGAGCACATGGGCATTCTGGAACTGTGCACATATATAGTTTCAGAAAGATTAATTTTTCAGACTGAACTCTATCTTCACATTCAGCTTTGAACTCAAGATGGAGGGTGCATGACTCTTGTAAAATATGTAGAAAGGGAGTTTGTCTATTTGTTTAAACGCATCCCCAACCCTACCTGCAACCTCTTGGTTAGAGAGATAGTTAAAGATGACTGGGTAGTGAATTATTTATGTCTTCCTCCCATGCATGGGTTTATCAACAGCCCACTATAAAGTACATTACAAATATCCTCCTTCAGTTTATCAGTGTGTTTTAAAAGTTGTGTGTATTTTCACTACAGACTGAAACAAGGCAGAGCACCATGTTAAGGCAAAACAAGATGAGTTTACTCATTGTTGATGGCTTCATAGATTAAAACCCACTTTCCAAAATCCTTCTCATTTGAATTGCAAGCTCTCCTTTTCTTTGTACTGGTTATCAGGCCCTTCAGCAGCAAAGACAAGCTTGGAAGAGACTTCTTCACTATTTATGACGACAGATGATTTCTTCACCTCTCTAAGAGCCATTTGGCTGCAGGTAGAGCATGTCAGTGTTCCTATGAGTGCCAATTAGAACCAATTATGTCTTCATAGGCCTGTCATGGGACTTAACTGCTTAACGGAGCTCATTTTCTCCTCATAGAACACAGATTTTGCTTCTAGGCCTAACCTGAAGATATTCAATACTTTGTGCGCATAGATCATTCAGATGCAACAACCAGAGCAGCACTGCCCAAACTAACCTGTTAACAGAGTGTGGTGGCCAGCAGTTTCTTCCTTACTGTCCAGGTCAGAATTATCTGCATAATGACAGATGGGCCACTTGCTTTACCTCTCTGTAGCTGAATACACAACAATTTGTTGGGTATGTCAATGTCCCTTCCCTGCCTATTTGAGGCTGTACAGGATATCCATTGCCTTGTTCAGAAAGGGAAGACATATCAACATTGTGCCAGTATCGCTTTTTTCCCCAAATTATAAACAAAATAGTCACTCCAGTCTGAAAGCACAAGGCGCAGACATCAAGTAAAAGTGGAAGATGAAGGATAACAAGAGTTACTACCACATTGAGATCACATTAACAACAACAAAAAACCCACAGAAAACATAACACAAACACTTGACTTAAATGCTTCTATTTGACTGCAGCAACCATGAGTGTACAGAGTTTGAAACTCCAAGAGAACTGAAGACAACGAACAGTAGAATTACAACCCTGGACTTCAGAAAAACAGATTTCAGCTTCATCACAACCTGACAAGGCCTGAACAACTATGGTTGACCTTGCTGGTGTGAGTAAGCTGGCTGGACTAGCTTACCTTCTGTGGTCCTTTCCAATCTTAATAACTATTCTTTGAGGTGTTGCAGAGAATTGTAGACTAATTAAGTGAAGAACTCAGTTAAAAAAAAAAAAAAAAAAAAAAAGCTGAAGAAATTAAAGTCTGTTCAGCTTGAGATCTTCTCATTGTACCTAAGCTTTGTTACAGACCTTTTCATCATACAAGAGTGCATTTTTTTTCCAAGACACTTTCTATTCAAGACAGACAATGGATAATACACTGTTAATGAGCAGCCACTTGGTATTTAGCTTTTCCTTATTGTTCAAGGTTTAGTTATGTACCTCCTTCAATAAATATGACACCAGCTGGACCCTGAAAATAGAAAAATCTAAAGGACTGTTTAATTCTATTTTATTTATTGTTACAGTGTTTCACCACTTCAACTATATAACACTAACTTCAACCTATACTGTGCAAAAAAAGAAAAACAAAGCTATGAGCGCACAAAATTATTTCCCCCAGTCAGCTGTGAGAAACCCCACTTCCCACAGCACCCTGAGCCAGATTTACTGTACCAACATGTGAGAACAAGTGGGAACAGAATGTGTTCAGCTACACTACTAGGATGCTGCGCACAGAACTGGTCAACATCGGGAGCTCAGAGAAGTGAAAGAATATATGGTGAGGGAACACTCCATACAGATTCAGGCTACTAGATGCCATTACATATTTAGCATACACAACGCTTATAAACTCAAACTTATAGTATGGCAGTGGCAGTTGACTTCTCCCAGAAATGACATAACTGATAACTATAACATATAACTTTGGTTTTTAGAGACTTAAACATCAGAGAGATGGGTATGTTGTAACACACATGACAATGCTGTTATTTTAAGTCTGCATATCCAGCTAGGGCAAATTATGTATTTGCTACTTCTATTCATGGACAGAGCTGTTAGATTATTCAGTTTCAGTCAAAACAAAATAGTTTGAGGCAAACATTTTTCTGTTAGGAATTTTCCATGAGAAGTTATAATTGATGTTTATAAGCCACAGCAAATAAAGCATCCTAGTGAGTTGTGCTAAGAAACATTTAGTTGAAGTTGGCACCACCACCTATAATGTTAAATGAGTTATCACTGTTTCCTCAACACTGCCCAAAGACTTCAAAAACCTATCTTAAGGAAGGGTATCCTTCAATCAACATAGTACAACTGCAGCAGCTATATCCTGCCTAAAACTAATCCTGTAAAGCAGCAGAAAACAAGTCTGTCACATCCACACAAAATAGAACTTCTTTTGTGCCTTAGGAATCCCGTGAATCTCCCCACATTAAACATTCTATTGCAAACTCTCTACTTGCATCTCCTAAGTCATCAACAGCCCATTCTGCCTCAGCTACAGCACAGCACACACTTGTTTCCCTGTGGCCAGCAAAACCTGGACTTGTGCAAGGCATTCAACACTGTCCTGCACGACATTCTGGTCTCTGAAGTGGAGGGACACGGATTTGACAGATGGACCACTCGTGGGATAAGGAACTGGCTGGAGGGCCGCACCCAAAGAGTTGCTGTCAATGGACCGATGTCCAGGTGGAGACCAGTGACGAGCAGCATTCCTCAGGGGTCAGTACTGGGGTCAGTGCTGTTTAACATCTTTGTTGGTGACATGGACAGTGGGACTGAGCGCACCCTCAGAAAGTTTGCCAATGACACCAAGCTGTGTGGTGGGGTTGACATGCTGGAGGGAAGGGATGCCATTCAGAGGGACCTTGAGGAGTGGGCCTGCGTAAACCATATGAAGTTCAACAAGGCCAAGT
>JMFS01017960.1:0-16676 GCA_000699545.1 Podiceps cristatus
CAAATTTAAGAAAGGCATTTGTGTTTCCTCCTACTGGTTGTTTCAGAGGCTCTTCTTCCTACTTCCAGGGCTAAGAAAGGCAAGCACAAGAAATCAATAGTCAGAACACATTACCTGCAATATTTTTTAGTAGTCTGGGAGCAGACAGAGGAGGAAAAGGGACAATGGAGAAACAGGAAGGCAAGAGTTCCAGTCATCTCACAGCACAGAACAAGAACATTGAAATACAGGGTATCACAGTTCAAGACAGCCTAAATTCCCATCTGGGGAAGAGAGTGGAATTTTCCTGCAATGCATCCTAGATGCTCAGAGAAACTGGGCTGCAGCAAGCACAAAACAAGTCCCTAATCACAGCAGACGTGACTGAAAAACCATCAAGCATCTAATTCTATTACCAAGTAGAGCTGTGAAAAATATTTCTCATCATAAAGTAAGTGAGCTTTGGCTATTTTACTGGCTCTGTAAAAATGTGATAATGTAGGTATAGAAAGAAAAAAAAAAAAAAAAAAACCAATTTGCAGGCAGAGCAGTGTTGTCTAGAGGTGAGAGCACAGAAGCTGGGAGTCTCGGAGCCAATTCCTGGCACTGTCATCAGCTCGCGGCAGCACCGAGCGAGCAGCTTGACGTCTCTAAGGCTCCTGTTGCTCCTCTGCCACACAGGGATTCCAGCCACAGCCAGCTGCATCGCCGGGGTACTGTGTGACCCCTGCAATGGCTGACTGCAGGGTGCTTTGAGACCTTTATGTACAAGTGCCGCAGAGGTGGTAATAGGTATTATTAGTTATCATTATTCAAGGGCAGACTGTGGATAGACATGTAAGTTAAATACCTTATCAAGGATTTTTTGTTGTTGTTGTTTGCTTAAGATTTGCAGTCTTTTAGGGTTTCAAATCTTTTTAGATTAATCTTATTAAGAAATTATTACCTCTCCTACTAACATGAAGGTGTCTAAATTTTCTTTTAAATGGCAAAGTCCCACTATCACATTTACTGTTTATACAATACTTTCAATGTTACAGAACTGATTTAAACTGAGCAATTGCTGCACTGTATACCCTTTTCCACATGCTAAGGAATGCTAAGGGGCAGTGCTTGTTTCTCTCCTTCCAAAGATATTTTCTCATCATGGCATCTTTTTGTATTTTATATTTCTATAAAAGACAGGAAACAAGAGCAAATCATCTTGCAATATTTTCAACACAAAATGCAAATTCAATAAAACAGTTTCCCTTAACTAGGGAATAAAATGGTAACGCGTACCCATCCGATCCCAGATCATGCCAGACCTTTCTACCACAGCTGACGTTTCCTTTCCTTCCTGTTTGACACTGGAGCAATCTACTGTAACTCCTGTTCAACGCACTCTTTATAGCACCCCAGTTTCACTCCATATGAGACTATGTAAACTGCTGTTATTTACGCATTAGTTAACATAGTTGACTTTTTTCTTTTTTTTTAAATTTAAACTACTCTCGTGTTACCTTCTGCGTTTATTCTAGTCCAGAGTTAATGAGAGCCTCAATCCTGCTATCAGATCCTCTGTGTTAATTTGTTATTTCAAGACAATGAGGCATCAAAGGAACTCAAGCGGGGTAATCCAGTTGCCTGATCGGGAACGAAGTTCTCATCACGTGCTGGTATGGGACCAAATGAGTAACTCTCAGGAGAGAAGCAGCACCAAGTGAGTCCTCCAGCCTCTTAATTTTCCTTGATCACAGCACTTTCGGTAAAGTATCTCTCAGTGAAGGTTTGAGACAATTAATTAGGAAGCACCCTGGAGTGTGAACAACAGAGTATTACTGTCATTTGAAGCTGATCTTTATTAATCTCTCAAATTTCTGTTAGGAAAGGTTACATAAACCATGTTCTATTATATTATACATATTTGCTTTGGGTCTTTCTTCTGCAGGGGAATAAAACTTAAATGCAGAGGGACTCTCACAATTTTTTAAACTTAGCTGTTAAATATCACTTTACTAATAACTGACCCCATTTTGCCATCTGAGTGAGCACTTCAAATGGATTAGATAGGCTGTAAGAATCAAAGAAGAAATATTGGTTCATTTTCCACAAAATACTAATTTCATTTTGAAGCCTAGTAGGCACTACTAACCTGAAGGCAATAGATGGTATAAAGAGTTTGACGTTTAAAGCATCTATACTGAAAAAGACAGAAAAGGAAAGAGACCTTTAGCCTGGATGTCTCAGCTTTTCATATGGGTGGTTGACAAGCTGGGCTATAGGGTAAACCATAATGTGCCAAGCACCACAGAGCCTGGAGCCAAGAAAGGGATAATTTCAGGCAAGACCCAGTCTCTAGAGCCAAAACCACTGGCCTGAAAGCTTTTCTCAGAAGGTTTGCCGTTCCCATCACTGCTGGGATGAATTTTAACTCATTATTGATCAAGAGAATTTTAAAATCAATTTTAATTAAATGAAAGATTTCTATCATGGTTTGTTCTGTGTGGAAGTCACACAGATGACATATAAATATATGGAGGCAGATCATGCAGAGTAAATTTGTAGCAGTTAGGCCCTAAACAGGTGAGAAAGAAGCCAAAGTTACATCTAAAAGCAAATTTGTTTAGCATAAATTATCTACAATACCTGTCTGTTCTCCTCCCCATTTTTGCCTTTCTTATTGCAATTCAATTAAGACCTTCTTGCCTTTTTTTTTTTTTTTTTTTTTTTTTTTAACAAAGCAAGTATTTTAATTAGGTTCTCTCTCAGACCCCAAAATGACTGGAAAGGGGATAAGAGAGCCTACTACATGCTAACTACTGAAAGCTGTGGATTGCTCAGCTTGCTACAAAGAGCAAGCCTTAGCTTAGCAGAGTGACAAGGAGGACCAGTCCCTCAGCTGAGGCTCAATCTCTACAGACAACACTTCTTTCAGATCTCAAACCACTCATATTTCCAGGGCAGGCAGCTATTGTGATCTGCTGTGCAAGACAAAACAGAAAGGATGGAAATAAACAAATAAACTTTCTAATGAAAAAGACTGATCAACAACTTCAGGTAGTCAAACAAAACCACTTGCCCTGTGCTGCACCAGAGGGACCCTGGGCAGGCAGGTTACACCTTCCTCCCATGAGGATCAAGGATATGCCTTTGCTCCCCCTCTTCTTAGCTAGACCAGGGACTTGAGATGCCTGAGTTTCCTCAAATTACACTTCACAGGAGAACAAGGGTTTCATCATGTTTCAGATGCAGTTGTCTGTCTGACCATGCTGCTTATAAACAGGTTCTGAGGGAGCTCCACAAAGATCAATGAACCTCAGGCACTTACACCCTTGTGCAAAGCTCAGAAAGAGCCAACCTGCATCGTTCAACACCTGCTTACTGTTAGGACTCCAGTTGGTGGAATTCTGCCTCAGGCAGAAGGTCATCACACTGCCAGTGACGTGGATCACCAGTTCGATCCCCAAGCTCAAGCTTGGGTTCAACTGAGTCTCCAAAGTCAATCAATGGGAGGTGATTTAGCAATGCACAGGCAATGCTGTACAGACTCATGAGACTCCTGTATCATTTACCACTAACATTAGGCTTTTCATGTACTACAGGCTTTACAATTATTAATTCATTAACATTAATTCATTAGTAATCACACCAAGCTGTCTGAGTAGCACAGCCTTATGCCAGTTCTTTGGCTACGAAATCAAAGGGCCAAAGAGTTAAGTGACATGCTAAAGGTCAAAGAGAAAAATCAATGGGAAAACTGGAATTAGAACTTAAAAATACCCAATTCCCTGCTTTGTGTTTAATCCACTTTACCTCACCTAATCAAAGGCAACAAATAAAATAAGCAAGGTCCCACAAGGCTCCTCATAACCAGAAGAGCTTTTTTCAGCTGTAAGGTCTCTACCAAGCCCAGTTAGAATCTACAAGGCTTCATTGTGTTTTCAAATACAATACACACTGCAGTAAATAGGTTATTTTACAACCCTGGCCCAGTTTTCAAAGTGGCCTCAATCAGTGTTGTGCAAAACATTCATGTCCAACCACAAAATTACAATCAGTCTTTGTTTGAATTCAGCCTGTGTCCCTGGCCAGCAGTGGTTAGTCCAAACTCTCAGGGTCTGTGAACTGTTAGTCAAAGGTTTTTGCAACGTTTTTGCCCTGCCTGGATTTCTCTGAATATTTATAGGCTGCTGCTCTCCAGTGACTTTCATGTTCAAACTGTGTTGGCTGGTGGGGGTGGAGAGGAGATGTAAATAACGGATAAAGTCACATGTTTTCCACTAGCCCCACTTGTTTTGCTTCCAGTAAGAGACACGTGTTGCAAGAAAACAACTGCAAGGCTTGACTGTGGGGCATTTAAATTAGTATAACAGTATTTCTACACACTTGAATGTTTTCAAACATCCAGCTATTGTGAAATAAGAGTCAACAGTTTGGATATTCAAGCAGACCTGTGGAATTAAAATTTGTAGCATTGCTCAACATTTTAGGGATAAGGATGAGAAATATCCCTTCAAAAACTCTTGACGAGGACTAAGAAGCACCAGCAGAAGGAATTAGCCTGGGAAATCCATACCATGTTTTACTCTGCAATCAATGCATCCCAAAGCAGGATCCACAAAGTTTAGTCACCACTGTGTGGAAACTCGGACAGTGTTGATGTGATCAATGGAGAACATGAGCACATGGTGGTTACTGTCATGGGCACTTATGTAATATGAAACAGCATGAAGAAATTAGAAAAGTGAGCAGATTTCCAAACAGCTTTGTCTGCTGTGCATAAGGTGTAAACAAGACCTTATGTCATACATATCTCCTGCTTCACTGGTCTTTTAAACATGGTATACCTTGTGCACAATGGGAGGGTTTACATACTTCTTTCCAGGGTTGCTTTAGTTCTGAGGGACAATGTGGAGGTATCTCAATTCTCATAAACATCAGGTCCACACAGATGTAGATATGCCATCCTCTGTAAATAGGTCCACACATAATTGACTCTGCATGCAACCTTGGCTTTTAGATGGCTTGTTACTTAAAACACAAAGCCAGTTTTGTACAGGAGGGAAATAAGCTGATGGCACAATCTAGAGCTGGTTTTGGAAATCAGGCCCCTGTGGGCTGCATCTGTTTAAAACATTCCCAACAAGGGCTAAACAAAGGAGATATCATCCTTTCTTTTGCTGATGGCAAAATGTCATTTATTCCAAAAATCTGAGGAAATAGAAGTCTTTCTGTATGGATGACGATTCATCCTGACTGGAGATATCTGCAAACCTCAAGGGGAAACTACTGAAACTATAGAAGTTAACTATTGAAAAGACACAGCTAAGAAGCAAAACAGACGAGAGAAAGACAGCCTGTGGACATCTGATGTAAACTGCCTGCAGTGTCAATACACAAAAGCTGATCCACGCTAGTAACATAAAAGTTTTATGTTGACCCAAGCCCTTTGTAAAATATTCACATCTCTGAGGACTGCATGGCGAATTGCTTCCTCTGCGCGCAGTTTTTTTCCAAGAGATTTCCAGTAATTCCTGTCTCCCACTAGGACAAAAATACTAGGAGAATTGTCTGGTTTATGGTATTTTTGTACTTTTATATAAATCTGTTCCAAAATGTAAAGTGTACAGGGTCATAAGAGGGCAAATTATAAGGAAAGAGTATGAAATAAGGCAAAAGAGTTTTGTTTTGCTTATTTTCTCTTCCTCACCAAAACTTTCATTACTTTTGGTATAACTGTTATGGAGAAAGGAGATTTCTAAAGCTGGCCACTGATTACACTCTGCCTGCTGGTCATATAACTAGCTGGATAATTGCATTAGAGGTTGACAGAAATGTTCTACTAATGCAGGCTATATTTTGTTTTCCCTGGCAATTTTGAATAGACTGTTTGTCCCTACAGCTTTTCAGTTTTGACTGAGAAATCTTTTTGCTTTATAGCTATGATGAAAAGACAACATTTTCTATTAAAACTATTTTTTTAACAAGATCATTCCTTTAGTAAAAAATTAAATTTTCCATTAAAACCTCACAGTAGATAGTCTTTCATTGTTTCTAGCTCTTTGCTAATTCACTTTTAAGTATATGAGAGAGGGAAGGATCTTGCCAGTTTCTGCTGTCTTGTTCTGTCCATCCTTCCTGTATTTGAACATAAGAGGATTTCAACGTTCATTAAAACTGTTATACAGACTGGCTGAAACATGAGTAGTGCTGCATATAGAGTAAAATGCAGTTATATTACAATGACCTTTCATGATTATCTTGTACTCTGTCACAAGTTAAATGAGGTCATTACTGATGTTGCTTGCATTCCTCTTCCTTGGCCCCTGACTTCAAAGACTAACGGGCCCCTTTTGTCACTGAATTCTTGTCAAAATGTTCAGTCCAATCAGGCTCCTAATAACTGCATGCAGGGTAACATTCACAGATGAAAAGAACATGCAGACACATGCCTTATACATAATTAATCCTTCCAATAAACTTCATGAATTTCAAAATTACACAAAATGGAACAAATCCAACAGATAGTCTCCTGTGGGCATATGAGGTCACGTATCCTGCTAGGAGGGTGAGAAAACGTTATTCTAACATGGATACCCAGCATTGACTCACAAAACTTCATTAACTGATTTATTTTCTGTTCCTGCTGTCATCTCTATAGCTAAGCTGAGGTCTGACAATGTTAATCAAGACACCAAGACACCTGTCTATCATCTCAGAAAATGAACACCCAAACCCATCACTGGAGTCAAAAGAAGTCCCAGCCTTGCTATCAGTGCTGCTATTGTGAAGGTGGCAAATTCTGTATCTGGTCAGTTCTAGTTATTCACACAATCAAGAAATCAGATTTCTATCCAGAAAGCTTTGCTCCCACAAATAACAGTATTGGGAGTGGGGGTGGGGTGGAGGGAAGGATTTGTTCTTGGAAGCATGTAAAAGTAGTGGCTGACAATCTTCTTTCTAATGAAATGTTTGCTTAATTCAGCCCTGGCAAGGCCATGCATATGTGGCAGCCACATCAAAAGCATGGGCACTGGCACGACATGCAACACGGCCTGAAGTGGTTTTCTATTCTGCTACATGCCAACTGCATGCTCAAACCCCAACTCTCACACTTAAGTCTGTCATCTAAGCGCTTATTAGCATTGCGTTAACTAGCAGTTTTGTGTATTTGTTCAGAATAACAACATGAACCTAGTCGTCTAATAATATCGGTATTTTCCTCCTCCCTCTTAATTCCACATCTCTATCTCCATGTGTTATTACTGATAGGCATGAAAACATGCCAAACATATAAAAATGAATATTTTACATTGACTTCTCCAAAATTTTATGGAGCTTGTTTGAAATAAAATAGTTTTCTTTCTTCATAAGTAGATAAAAATGTTCTAGAAATCCCAATATTTTCAGTTCATGAAAGTATCATTCTCCATCCAGCTCTGTGCCTGTCTTAAAGTCAACACACATCTACAAGTGTGAAGCAAAATCAAACAAAACATGTAAAAGGAAAAAAGAAAAAAGAAAAAGCAGTCACAAAACCAGCTTTATGCATATGAGAATTTTAGAAGCTGAGTTTCTTGTAGGCAAAATAGCAGGAATTGATTTTTGAGACAGATTATCATTGAAAAGGAAGACTCAAAAGGTCAGCAAGTTCTTCCCCTTGCACAACAGTTGGATAAATATTTCAAGACCACTCCTGATTGATTTCAATCTAAATTGTTGCTAAAATGTATAGTGAAGGAAATTCTAAGCCTCCTTGGATACATCTTTCAGTGCTTCATAACTTTCATCATTTAATTTTTCCTAATATCTTACATAAATCAACTTGCAACTTTGCAGTAATTGAATACAATTACTTTTTGACCTATTCCATCTGACACAGAGAAAAATGTCAATGTTTTCTTTATAAGAACTTCTCATATGCAGTAAAAGTCACAACCTCCTAAATTCCACATAAGGTACTCTGGCAAATACGTACCAGAGTAAGGTGTCTTTTTTGCTATCCTTGACTTGACTCATCTTCAGTCTAAAGACTTACAAATTCCACATACTTTTCCACAGTTCTACTGACTTGCCAGGTAATTATGCATTCCTCTTCTCTCAAAGTAACACTCTGCATTTGGCTTTACTGAATTTCAATGTCAGTTTTAAATATTTCTTCTATTTATCAGAACGTTTTGAATTCCAGCATCATGCTAAAAGACATCTGCAGCCTTTCCCAGCTCACTCTTCTTTGCAAATCTCATACTTCACCTTTTAAATACTTCACACATTAAATAAAGATACTAATAAAAATGTTGACTTTATGTGAGCCAAGCACAGTCAGATACAAAATCATTCCTTTGATATGCCCTCCAAGACCAACATCACACCTTTTTTTAATAATTAATTTAATGTCTGTACCCATCGCGCTGCCAGCAACCTCTTACCTATTTTATAGTCACTTAATGTTGACCACACTTCCCTCCTTTGTCTACAAGATACACTGTCAAAAGCCTCACTAAAATTTAGACCTATCACATCTGGTTTTTCTTTTAACCTACTGAACTGATTATCAAAAAAAGAATGAAAAATTGGAGAGTCATTACTTATTTCACTTGCAGTAGTATTTAGGCATTAGCTGAAAGAACAATCCGTAAAAGTTACATCTACACACTTATATTTTTCAACATACTCACCTGGGTAGTTCAGGACCTGCTACTAGGTACCTCTGTCCCAAAGCACCAGAAGCAGCCCTATACAGTAATTTTTCCCTGAGCATTCTTAAATAGGTACCAATAGCATTGTGCTTAGTGCAAAGCAACAACCGCAGCTCTGTTCAATGAAAAACACACCACGAGGAGGAGACATTAGTAATAGCAACAGTATTTTTTGTTGCCATTGTCTAGAGGCAGCAGCACTTACCTGCGAGTTAGGAGATGTGGGCTAAAGAATTTTTTCATTCAGAAAAAATTCAAGCCTGCATCACCTGGGCTTGATTATAAATCACATAATATAATCTCACATGATTATAAACTCAAAGGCCAAGGACAAGCCATTTAAAATAACCACCTACCATTGGAAAACAGTAGAATGTGCAGACCAACTGTCAAAGCAAATAATGGAAGTTGCATTTCAGAGGTCAGAGATCTCAAAAGGCCAGTCTTTAAAAAACAAACAAACAAACAAAAAAAAACCAAAAAAAAAAAAAGGAAGGAAGGAAGGAAGGAAGATAGAAAGAAACTGTGTTATAGAGTGATGCTTCTGTGTCCCATTCCAGTACCAGAAAGAAGCTTTAATAGAATTCAAGGACCATTCTTAAAAAAGCAGTGCTGGAAGCTCAGCATGGGAAGAGGCTGAGATAAAAGCATTCTGTTGGAAAGATTATTTTGCAGAGAGACCTCAATGGCAGGTAACTTTCTCCAAAACAGAATACAAATTCCACTCCTAATAGAAATCACAGGAATTGGCTTTGGTATGCACAAACCAGTTAAAAGTATATATTTTGCCCTCAACAGTTAGAAGGATAGAACTATAATCTGAAGTAACCACACATACATTTGCCCTGCAGCAATGGTATGTCAGTACAAGAGCCTGGAAAACAGTAGTTTATAGTAGTCTGCACTTAAACTTGAGGTTTTCAGTTTCTCAGTGGTTAGATTCAATTCAGACAAACAAATTCAGAAAACAAACATCAAAATACATTAAACTGCAGCAACAGAGAGGTTAACACACCCCATAGTTATTGGAGTTGTCATCATTATAGGAAAAAAACAAAAGTCTGCTGGTACTATGCTTTGTGAAATAAGATTGATAAAATTGACTCCAATGGGCTATGATACTTCTCTAGAAAAGGATGTTTTCAAAACAAAATCCACCCTCCGTGGAAAGGAGATAGAAGGTCATAAACCTCCCAGAGGACCCATAAACAACCCAAGATAAGGGCAGGGAATTTGCTGAACGCGTGCTCTCGCACTCAGCCTGACAGCCTGTTCTATTTGTTGTCCTTTCCCGCAGATGTAACCTTGAAGGACACAGTCATGTGCTGCTGACTCATGGCAATGCTTGTGAAAAATAAGCAGAGGGGTTTTTTCCTCTACATTTTGCCCTTTATCAATCATATGCTTTATTTCATAGAGTAACTCCTGATCAGTTGCTGGGAGCATACAAGGCCAAGTCCAGACTCCAATAGTATACACAACAGATGCAAGGGAGATACTGGCACACTTTGGCATGAGATTAGCATTGTCCATGGGCACCTTCCAAAGTATCTCAGCCAAATCCCTCATCTTAGTGGAACATATAAACTCCACTCTAGACATGGATCTGAAATTTTTTAATGGACAACCTCTCATCGTGGTGTTTGGGTAGCAGAAGAGATGAACAAATCACTGCAGGTCAAAATTCTGGAGTGAATGTAACCAGACAGAATGACAACCTTACTTTTTGGAGATTTAAAAAGCTGAAGTCAGGCCAAGACAAATGACTATTAGATAAACCAGCAACCCCCAAATCACTGTCCTCAACCAAAGCACCTCCTTGTGCCTTTGATGCCTACGAGCCCTCAACAGCTACCAACACGTTTTAGAGGAAAACTGCTTCCACACCATTCAGTATCCTGATTAAGCATTTCATTCAGTATTTCAAAAACAAAGTGCCAATCTCTCCACAGATAAAATTTGTTATTGGGATTCTATCAATAAACTTTATTTTACTCCATCTTAGTTTCTTCCATCAAGGAATATTAGCCTCACTACTGGAAGATCAGGTTTAATAACAAGGTAACATTTTATAGTTGTGCTGAGATAATTTAGAAAAAAAGTATCTGTTAATGGCTTGGACATGGAAGTCTTGACTTCAGTGGTTGTCATTTTTAAGAAAAAAATGATACACTTTAAAACCTTACTTTTCACAGATAGAAAAAGTGAAGGCAGGCCGAGACAAATGACTAAATATTTAAGTTATATTTTAAAAGCAGATTTTGAACACCAATAGCAGCAGAGCATTTTTCTGAGGAGCTGCATATAGACCTTAGATCATATTATCTCCAGAGACAGATTTTCCGTTCTGCTGTCCCTCATTTGTTAATCTTTAAGGTTAAGCAGAGAAGAGGATTAGCCCCGAGGTTTCCCCAGAGACCCCTACAAGCTGCATACCAGGGGACCTCCGGAGACTTGTATGGAAAGAGAATGCCAAGATTCAACTCAGAAGTATAATAGTTTCAAAAGACTTTTAATGGGGCCATAAACAAAGCACGCCACTATACACAGAGATTTACCAGCACTAGTCCCATGCCTGTTTTCCACCCACAGATTCACATGAAAATCTCAGGAGCCTGCATAGGAGACAGTGGTGATTAGGCAACTATTTAGCTTTTTGTACTATGTTTATTTTGGGTGGAAAAGGTCATATCATATAAGCAGTGACAAAATTACAATCTGGAAGTTTTGTGAGTACAACTACTCTTACACTAGTGACTCTTGCTGGAATAGCCAAGTTGGCCAAAAATCACAAACCAGCCCATCTCTGCCCATCATGTCCCTGTTAGCAGATGTCAGTACTGTAACACAGGCTTTGTTTGCTGAACTATATGCATGGGTTTTCTATTACAGAACACAGCCCTGAAACAAACCTGCAATCAACTCAAAAGTCAGAAACTGTAGAATGAAAAAAAGTAAAAACAAAACCCAAAGTGACTAGCTCTTTGTTTCTTTTAATTTCCCTAGTCGTACCAGATCAACTTTGGAAGTAGCCACAGGGAAAAAAGGTAGAGAATGAAACCCTCCCAGTTTAAATTGTCAACATCTTGATACCTCTGGCAGGGATATAACATTTGTAGAGCCCTAGAACTGGAGGCCAGTTGGAAACTTTTGCATGTGAGACTAAATTCCTGCCCACTTGTATTTCAGAAAAACCTGTGTGACTATTTATTTATTTAAGAGATGGGCTTAGTTTTATCTTCCAGGCCAAATGCCAGTGCTCCTCGTTAAGTTCTGCCTCTCAAAGTTCCTCCTGCAATTACAGTTAAATCAAACCCTGTTCCCTCCCTGTCCTTAACGCTGAAAGCAAAACTCAGTTAAATTGCTTCAATGCTCCACTCCAGGGCTCCTTCTGCAATTGAGGGGAAGGGTACAATATCTGTCTAGCTAGAAATAAAGAATTCAGCTATTAAGATTTTCTTAGTTTTCCATAAAGTTTGAGACTGGGCACAGTGAGGACAAAAAGAACAAAGAGGTTTACTGGAATGCAGATAAGCAGTTTGAAACATTTACTAACACGGAGAGGAGGGTGAGACACTTATTCCTTGTGTGGATTCATGGAACACAGACATGCCTTAATTTAGCATAATGCTCTATAAACAAGGTTATGAAGTAGCATAGCTGGATTTATTAGCTTTTATACTGCATTCACTATTTTGAAGACTAAAGGGACTCCTGTGCACTGGATTAAAGGAAAAAGCCATAAACATTACAATGCTAAGCATACACAGTATTCTTTATGAGTCTTTTAGAAAGGCTTTCTTCCTAGAAAATAGAACAGACTTTCTAAGTCTTCCTAAAGCAAAAATGGGCTCTCAAAAGCAGTCAGCTTCTCTGTGCTACAAGTTCCTATTACAGCCTTCATATTTCTGAGTTTCTGCAGAGCTCAAAAAGAAAAGGCCCAATTTACTTATTTGGGAATACAGCTTTTTAGATCTTTTCCTGGAAGAGGAGGGCAACAAAAAGGTATGGAAGAGAAAATGCTAGGAGCTCTACCTTAAGTACTTTCCTATACAAACAGATTTCCCAGAAGTCATTTTATCAAGGCCACATACTGGTCTTGCTACAGCTCTCTCTGGGTGCTTTAGCCCCAGGCCTTAAGAGAAACCTAGCCATTAGAAAACATTAGGTTCAGGGCTCCGGGTACAATTTAGGTCAGCTCAGCATGGCCTCAGGACATGCTATGGAGATGCTCTCACAAAAAAGAGGAAGCAGGAGAGTCAAAGGCGGAAAAAACCTTCCTCCTCATACACAATCAGCAGCAAGTTTCTTAGTTCACTGCTAAGCAGCAACAGGGCAATCCAGTAATCTCATTTACAGTGATAAAACATTTGCAATCAATGTGTTTATCCCAAACTGAGACCAGCATAACTTAAAACACGGCCGACACGGTCTGTTTAAGATAACAGTGATGAAAATCCATGATGTCAAACACCACCAGAATGAAGTACTGTCAGTAGAGAGATCTCACAGAAACCTAGGAGCTGAAAAGCCTTCTGACAGTGGCCTTTTGCCTTTACTGAGGGCAGACGGAGGACAAGGATAATTAGCCTTCTAATTTAGGTGAATTATTTAGTGCCTAAAGGTGTGGTTCTGCAAAAGCTAAAGCTCTCCTCACTCCCTGCCTCCCTCTCCCTGCTGTGTGTATGACCCTTCCCTTGTGCTTGTGTGAATTTGCAGTGAAGAAATTCAGGGAGCTAAACTAAAAGAAAATTAATCATACAAAAAAAGCCAATAGTTTGCTGCCAGTTTAGCTCCCTGAAGCATTTTGCCAAGCACTTGACCTGATGCAAGGGAGGAGGGTGCCCAGGGCTGTGTGTGTGTGTGTGTGTGTGCAAGGAGGGATGAGCAGGACGACAACAGCAACAGCACAGACTGGTTTAAACTTTTGTGAAACCAGAGCTCAAATCAGGTGGGATGAATCCAGGCCATGTGTTTCTTCCAGAGATTATTTTAACATCAGACTAACTTTACAAGGTAAACTGAATGCTCTGTAGATACGTATGTGCTTATAAACTCTTGAGCAATTTCAATTGCAGTTGGTACCACTTTACACATTCATCTATGTACCACAACATGCACATAAATCACTAGGTTACACATACAATATAAACATCATTTGCTAAAGAGTTTTTGGATTGCATAGAGTTTAGATCAAATACATTCCACACTTCAGGTTTTACTAAAAGCATAACAAAAGCTTGTTTTCTTAAAAGAAGTTGTCTTTTGTAAAGGCTATAGCGAAAAGAAATGTATTCCTATTTTCTTAATAACATTGTGGTTTAAGCAGCATGTCTTGAAAAATATTCTTTTTTAGTATTTGAAGACAAATTCTGGATCACTAAATCCAGATAGGATATCTAGGACTGAAAGCTTATGGGAAATTGGCTAGTAAAAATGAAATTGAACTTTCATTGCCAAAATAAATTAAAAGAAGTAAGTAGAAGGATATATTAAAAGATAGAAAACAGAGAAGAATAATGAAAACATGAAAGGGTTAAACAAGTATGGGATAACCTCAATTACTTAATGCAGGAGCGAATAGGCATAAACTAAAAAAGAACATTTCAAAGATGAAATACATAAAGAAAGAAAACCTTCAGAAACCATAGAAATAAAATGAAACCAACCAAATGTTACAGGGAGCTGTTCAGATTGCCTACAGGTAGAACCATGTTTCAGAGAAGTTCACCTGCCCCTTCTAACGGCACGGAGAGGGTAGGTCCCTGTGTGCTTAAAAGAAGTCAGTTATGAGTCTTCCATTAGGTATTTAAATTCAAGCCCTAATTATTACCTCTGTAAAGTTTCTTTTAAGCATTCTCATTTTGAGCTCAGTTTATGACACCTGCACCTTTGACATAAATGCCTTTGTACAATTTATTCCAGAACACCAAAATCAAACCTCCAATCCATTGCAAGAATTAAGCTGAAACCCAAAGTGGTAAAGCAGATGAAGAGATGCAATTTGCAGGGGCAAGCCATGAATAGCTGCCAGTCCAAAATAACGCTTCAGTTGGGGCCTCTACTGGGTAAACAGGCACAGTCTGAAGTCTACGGGTCGCTGAATTCAAATGTAGTCAACTTTAGCTTTTGAACACTTGCTTAGCTCCTGTATATTTGAAGGATGATATCCGATAACGCCATTTCTGAAGGGCTCTCAGATGTAGAGCATCCTCACTACAGCAGCCCTAACAGGAAGATGTTTAGAATCTCTCCTCATCTCCCATTCATCTGGGTTTTTAATATACACAAGCCCAGTCCGGTTGCCAGGAAGGCAAAGAAAAGGTCAACAAACTCCTTTGCTGCAAGTTAGTTTGTCAAACTCCATTCTCGGCAGCATGACTTTACATGTTAATGTGAGTGTTTGCCTCTGTGTCAATAGCCCCTATTGTGTGCATTTGTAACACAAGATTTATGGTAAAGCTTGCATCATTTTTCAGGCATAATAAGCATTTATTCACCATCCCAGGTCTATAAGCAGAGGCCTGACAAGTAATTATTGACACATTGTGCAGAAATAAAAGCAGTGGGCGAGCTGCTGTTGCGAATGGCAGCGTGGGTAGGGGGAAGGAGGGGCTGTGTCAAAGGAGTGACAGCCTTGGTGCCCAACATTGTCAAAGCCGACGTTGACTTGCACTGTTCTGTGTGCCTGACTGTATTTGTGCTCCCTGTCACTTGGGTGTGACATGCCAAAACATGAGGAGTGCTCCTTTTCTCATGCTAATGCTTTGTAATGACAGCTTTGTGATCCCCCGGGCTGTGTTAGCACTCAACAAGTCAAGGTGTGACAGGCAGTAGACCCCTTTGTCAGAGAGTGCTGTACTGCCCTCATCAAACACCACATTTCTCTCCGGACTAAAACGGACCTCACGCCTGAGAGAATACTAGCACCCTATTAACATCACTGAGCAGACATGCGAGGATATCGACTGTATGTGTACCCGTATGCGCAGCCCTGAGGGATGTGTTCCTGGGTTGCCTGCCACGCTAATTTACCTTACTGTGCCTATCACAGAGCCCTATGTCATCATTAGATGAGAAGGGAATGAATTTGAAATTCTACTCCCAAGTCAGTTTTGATGAGCTGCTTCCCTCTTTGGGGTTCAAAGTTGCCTTTCTCGGTTGCACGGGGAAAAACTTGTTAGCTTCAAACTAAGCCTCAGAAAGCTATGCAGAGGTTTTATGGTGCTCTGAACAGCACAAGTTATCACCAGACAGGATTAGGATGTATTAGCGAAGCAGTGCGAAGGAAGGTTGCATGACGCCTACTTATGTTATACTTGGCTGTAAAACTGAAAGTCACATTAGCTCCAAGTTCATCCAAAAAACCGAAGCAGCCCTAAACCTGTGCTTTATACGTGAGAGAAAGGCGGGCAGAGTTCAGGCTGCCTAGACTAAGCAACGAGTTGGCTTCATGGGATCTGGAGTTTGCAAATGGCTTGGAGAAGTACATGAGTTTGGCTACTTATATGAAGTTTATCCAAATGATCCAGAACTCAATGATAAGCAAAGCTAGACTAGGAGACTTGCCAGAACAGCTTTTTCACAAGATTTATGGTGCTTCCTGCTTCTTGTTCCCAGGCATAACCAGGAAGCGAGCTGAGTGAAAATGGAAAATATTTTTTAGAACACTTATGAATCTCTTTTTCAAAGGTCAAAGAAGTTCATGGTAAACACTTTATGTCAACTTTCACATCTTCTTTTCTTTCTTATCCAAGTTTTATCCAGCAGATGAGTGATAGATTATTAATCTGAAACATTAAGAGTATTGATGAGAAAGACAAATAACAAATTAACTACAATCCAAAATCAAAGCCATCATCTTAGAAAGTGCAGGTTACTTACTGTAATAATTTTTTATCCCCTGCTACACCATTGGGAACTAAAGATCCCATTACATTAGGCATACCGAACACAAAACGACAATCTGCTCCATACAGCTTGGTCCAAGATTTCAGCACACTAAGCATGGGGGGG